>PNEQ01085638.1:0-51860 GCA_003012365.1 Medauroidea extradentata | reverse complement strand
TGAAAGTTATTGTCTTTCGTGATCACACTAAAAGTCCCGATAGCATTTGTGTGTAGTTCGTGGATATGGAAGGAGGGGCGTCTAAACACTTGTAAAATGGCTTGCAGTGTTGAGCACTCGTTAACCGGTGACGTAATGTAGAGTTACAGTGATGAGTGGCAGTTTCTTCATAAAAAAAGGGAACAGAAATAATATGGATAGACAGAACTCACAGTTTTCCGTTGACAAACACGACGAAGCTCAGACGATTTCCTTTGCTGGAAATCCTCATATACTCGCAGTCAAATTCGTTGCATTGGACGATTCCCTGCACCTCCAACAGTGCTGGGCTAATAATTCCATATGCAGCAGAATATTCCCAGAGTCTCCGCTGCTCCCCTGGACACATATTTCATCAAGTTAATTTCTATAAAGTATATTAACAACAGCGCACGCCTTGTCGTCATTCACGGTTCCGCAGTTCATGCCAGAGTCCCTCCCGCTCGGGTCCCGTCAAACACACACTGCCTTCCCCTCCCCACTCCTCTCACTCGCCACCAGCTGTCTTGGCCGCCCCTCTCCCCTCAATCCCCTTCACAGTCTTAGAGTCTCGACATCGATCAATACTTTGCCTGTAGGCGCGCACTTTAAAAGTTGTTTAAAAAAAAACACAACACTTTAAAACTAATACTTTTAAAACAGCAAAATTTTGCTTGACTAGACATTATATCAAAAAGTAATACTTTACGATATCATTGAGTATCAGCAATTCACGCGTGAACTGTACAACTTAAGTATTACCACTAAGTATAATATTATTACACTAACAGCATATTAAAACCAACTAATATATAGACAACAAAATAAGGTAATTTAGTAGCATGCCAGTTAGCTCCCAAATTCTATCACTAAAAATATATTAATATTTTATAAATATACTAATGTGACTTACAAATGTCACACCATTACGTCCGTGTACTGGAATGTGTCTTCTGATCTGAATGGTGTGTATGTAGCAACGGTAAACTCACCCATTTCGATGTCTTCGTTACTGAAGTCGTCGGAGAATTCCGAACTTGAAGGGCTCGGTGGTGACATGTAGTTGCTTGTAGAGTTCACTGGTGGAAGATGGTACATGTTTCTTTTGGTCTGTAGGTTCTGATGAGTCCAATAAATTTTCGTTTTTCTCTGATTCTTGACTTTCTCGATACTTGTGTTCTGTGACGGTGACCTACTTCACATCAGTTGTAGACCACCGGAACTCTGTGTGTGGCTGCCAATGAAGAACAGATCAACTCTTCTCTTCCAGCTCTAATGCAGAACAATTACGACTTCTTTCCGACACAGTTGGAACCAAATGCCGGCGCGATAGAACAGTACGTTAACTATACGCACTTCGTCGTGTCTTACTGGTTTGCTGATGCACGAGTGCAAATAAAGGGTTATACTTTTAACTACAAATGAACAAACAACGACATGGACTGAACTCAAAGAGGTAGACGACGGAGACTGATCGTTCCCTTTTGTTACGAGGGTTTATAAAAGTGTAGAAATATGGGAAATAGTTAAGACAAGTGACCATTAGAATGTGAAAGAAGGGGGTCTACCGACCAATCACATGAAAGGTTAAAATGGGAGGAGGCATATAAGGTGTGATGAGACGAGAAGGGATACTAATAAAATGTAAGTACACATTAATTTATTTAAGTGATGGTGGGGTATATGTTAAGATATAAAATTTAGGCATGGAGGGGGGAAATCGTATGTAATTTGCTAGCTTATTTGGGCTAAGGAGAATGACAATGTATAAAGGTAAAGATATTCTAACGAGAAGGGGACGGTAGCTTGTGATTGGTTACAGTAAGATCAATAATGTTGTGTGGGGAAAGAGGGCTAGCTTCTTATTGGCTAGTAGAAATGGTGGTGAGGGAAATGGCACATAAAGTAGAAGGGGAAATAAAATAATTTCTTGGAAATTGTTGAGAGGGGTGGGGTGGAGGAGGGGTGGGATGGAGGAGGGGTAGTAGCTTGAGCGGGTAATTACATGAGTGTTAGTGAGATGGAAAAGTAGGAGGGGGGAATTCATCACGTGACTAACAGCCAATTAAAATAAAGGAATGGATAGTGGTAGGTGAGGAGGGATAAGTTAATATATACATGTAAAAAGTGGTGGGGGGCGTCAGTGTTTCGATGGAGCTCGTCCGGGTAAGACGTGCCAGTAGTTGGTTTAATTAAATAATTTTTATATAAAAAGTTTTTTTATTAAATAGTTTTTTATGAAATAGTTTTTATTAAAAGTTTTTTATTAAAAATTTTATTTATTAAATACATGCGGGGTTATAATGGAATGCAAAATCGAAAATTTTTCGGAAGAAACACCAAGATGGCGACCGGAAACAAGATGGCGTCCGGAAACAAGATGGAGGTAATATATTTTTCGGGATTATTTGAAATTTTAAAATTTTTTGAAAATTTTGAATTTTTCGAAATTTTTTTGAAATTTTCGAAATTTTGGAAAATTTGGGAAATTTGACACTCAAGGTCAAGGTCAGGGTCACGGTTAAAGGTCTAGGTCAGCCAACATGGCGGCCGGGGCCGTAATGTCACAACATGGCGGGGGGCGCCACACTCGTGTGGGAGCCACACACCGAATCCTTGTGCCAACTTCGGCATGGTGTCACGTCTGGGGAGTGTAGTGGCCACCTCACAGGTCTGCCTCTGCAAATCTATCCATTGCTCACCAAATGTGGCGGTAAGATGGTGACGAGCTTTCAAACTGAAGTGTGAATGGGCTCTATCGTGCTGGTACCACATAAGCTGGCATGATTGACAATTCACACCCTCCAAAACAAGTGGCAGTATGCCCTCTAAAAACTGTCGATGAAGGCGGCCAGTCAAACACGCCGGCAAAAAGTATGGTCCAATGTGGTTGTCGCCGACAATGCAGGCCGAAATGTTTACAGCAAATGTCACTTGATGGCAGTGTTCAACCATTGAATGTGGGTTGATGTCGCTATATACGTGACTGTTTTTAATGTTGAAAATGCCGGCACGTGTAAAAGAAGCCTCGTCGGCCCACAGAACGTGGCAAGGAAAAGCAGTTTCGTTTGTGTATTGATGCAGAAACCAGTGAGCAAAATTGACTCGTGGCTGAAAATCAGCTTGCACCTTTTCGCGATGAAACGGGTGTAGCTGTTGTTCGTGTAGAACCCTCCACACACTTTGGTGCTACTTGTGCGAATATCGGCGATGCGTTCCAACACTTATTCCTCAAACCGGGCTGTTCTCATATTGCGTCTCACGCCGGTGTCATACCTGTTCGCTGTAAATGTTCCAGTCTCGCGTAACCATCTGTACACAGACGAGAACATGCGATGCCTTGGACAGCGTTTGTTTAGAAATGTCTGTGCATAAAGACGCTGTGCCCCTCTTGGGTTGCGTTTAGCAGCACCATATATGATATGCATATCTGCCATTTCTGCGTATGTGAACTGTCTCTTCATGTTGCGCACCAACAGTGCAATGCCACCCTGAAACACATGCTAGCGGTGCTTTGTGAACTATGCGCATGACAAGGTCTCGTACGACCAACCTTTCAACGCGGGTTGCTTGCCAGGCAGGCAGCCAATACTCAAAAACAGTTTATCATTAAAGTGTTTCATGAAGGTTATGTGTATTGTTTTTGTGTATTACCTCTTTGAAAACAGTAAAAATACCCAAGCAAATGCCGGAATGGAGTCTGAACAAAGACCATGGCCGATTCCTTTCCAGTTTCCTAATATCTCTAATGAACTTGGTTGTCAGCAAAACGTTCAGTTACACTACAAAAAATTCACAATTTACAATAAAATGCACTGTGGCAACAATACAGTACCTGGCATGTAGGCAACAACTGCTACACTCACAATGGAGTAGGCACAGAATGCTTCTAACGGATTTTGTAATCAGTAAAATGCACCGTGTGATACACTTCTTAAAAGCATGTCTCAAATTTATATCAAGGAAACCTCAACAAATAAAACTTAAATACTACAGTTCCATACACACCTATGCCCAGCACGTACCTTCATCTCTGGCACATTTCAGGTGTGAATGTATGTAACAAGCAACCGAAGTTCGGGTGCCTACGATGCTATAATCACTTAGTACAGGTTGTAGTGCTCACTTCACATGCAGTGTATTGCAGCGACTGACTGTTTGTATGATTTTTTCTCTCGTAAACCGTGCGTTCTAGTATAATCACTTAGTACAGGTTGTAGTGCTCACTTCACATGCAGTGTATTGCAGCGACTGACTATTTGTATGATTTTTTCTTTCGTGAACCATGCGTTCAAGCAACTTGCAACAACAAGAGTACCTTTTTTCTTAGGGTGTACTGTTCAGGAAAACAACATAAAATGTTCACATATCCGAACGTCACAAAATTTATGGTCAGTAAGATGGTGGGCACCCCTGTTATTTTCATGAAGGGGAGAGTTTTAAAGTGTGGTTTCTTCACAGGTTAAAGACCTCGATAGCACTAATCATTGTGCGCAGAATTGTAATATATCTCCATGTGGTTTCCGACATTTTGGCAAAAAACTATTTTAAAAATAGATTTTCAAGGGTTAATATCTTCTTTAAAAATAGCGCTAGGCGAAAATTTCTTTATGTAACTATACCGTGTTTTTTTACCAGGAATCACAATATCACCATTTGTGCCTGTAGTTCAGAAATGTCCTTTATATACATTAGCGCTAGGTATGAGAGAAATACACACAAACTCCTAGGGTATAACATGCACATACCTAAAATCCTTGTCAAAACCTAACCATCAAAATACTTGGAACACAACCAATTATCAGAAATCCAAGCATAATGAGCATGTATCGGTTAATAAGCCATAAATATATAACAGTCATGAATTTTTACATATTATACCTTATTATTGTTACATTTTATTATAATTTAAGTACTATGAGGATTCCAAATATTAAATTTAAATTACAGAATATTGTAAAATCCTATATTTATGCATAAAATAGCTGTAAATGTTAGATTTCTGTGAATTTGGATGAAAAATTCTGCACTTCACACCTTGGCACATCATCACCAATCTAACAAATTCATCAGTGCCGAAACTAAAAGAAAACAAATATGTACAAAAGTGCCATTTGAACACACCGCTACAAGCGAGTGACAGTTATTACCTACATTCCAGGCATTTTCATGTTACTGCTGAGTTATTCGTGTGCATTAAAAAACATTAAGTGCTGACCACTTGCACAAAGAGCACCTTTTTCTGTTCAGTACAATGTACTAAGTTTTATTATTGAATTGAATGGTAGTATTACATTATAACGGAAGAGTTGTGTGCAATTAAAAGATGGTCACCACTATTTTTTACATTAGCATACAAATTTATCGCGATTTTTCCAGTATGGTTTAGCTATTAATAACATTAAACAAATATTAAAACATTGTGGTTTAGTTCAACACCATTTTTGATATCTTGCAAAAAAAAATATTTGTAATTAAATTTTCAATGATATATTTTTTTCTATGAGTTTATTTATGCTATGATTGTAATACATAACTGTCACCATTTTCCACAAGGATTCACTCCCCAAAATAATTTAGGTGATGGTCGGTCACTTAAATAATATTAGTTTTTACGATGGAGCATGCAATTTTGTATGTTTCCTTACAGTCATACAGACGCGAAACATGCCGTGCATATTTTAAAGTTGGCATACACCTGCGACCTTTGCAGAGAACAGACATCTCTGGCAACAACTTGCTGAAAGAACAACATATGAGGATATGTTTAATAAAGGTTTGCCAACACACAATTGTGTTACACTGTTACAGCAGGTGTTCAAAGTGATAGTAACCTACTTCTGTCCATTCAGTGTAGCATCATCATATGTTCCGATTAAATAATTCGAAAATCCTTCGAATGCAGAATTTCCCAGACCGTGGCCTTTATTAGGTCTGCCAGTTCTTCCAACACGTTGATGGGCATACCATTCGTTATGCTTTCCGACATGCTACTACTGTGGCACTACCTTGTGTCTCCCTATAAGCGAATTCCATATCCACATATTCAACAACTTTAATAATGCCTGTGTTGTTGGAACCACCATTATTATATTTGCTTCTCTGACCAACCAGTACTTACTGCACGGGCTCGCTACTCACTGCAGTAACAAGCAAAGCAGCATTTCCACTGTCTCGGATTAGGTTTGCACCATCTGTTTGCTTCCTATATCCATGTTATGCACACACCAAGTTTAAAATGTATGTGATGCATTTTGTGCTCATAGGACAGTAATGAAATGTTTTTGACCACTTGCTGCTGTACAACAATCCTTCTGATATGTTTCACACATTTAAGTATACATACATATACCTCACGTTTATTTAACTATGTTACAAACTTTGCAAAAAATTTCCTTGCAAAAAATTGTGGTGAAGTTATACAGTGAAAGTTTTTGGATGTTGCGGTTGAAAATTAAAACCAAGAAGTAAAACTGGTTAAAATAGCTAAAAGATAGGGAAGTCAAATAATGAATTTTCAGGTGTGGTTTAATAACATCAAGAACTGCAATCTATGAAAAAATGGTTCTGAACACCTTTCACATTCAGTATGTAATGAAGCTCGTCAAGTATTTTTTTTATGCATAAAAACTTTTACCACCACATTTTTCTGATATTGTCACAGTTTGTAGTGGAAAGCCCCAGTGGACGAAAGAGTCGCCTTGCTGCAACACCCTCAAGTGAACCGTTTTGGATAAAGTGGATTTAGGAAATGTGGAACCTCTCACGTAAGCAACACGCGATACACAAACACGAAAAGGTTATGGTTAAATTTGAAATTTGTGGAATTACGTATATTCAATCATACAAAAAATCACGAAAGGGATAAAAATGTATAGAAATAGCAAATAAATTTTTTTAATTGATACAATAAATGACAATCATGAAATATATGAAGAAGAAATAAAAATAAAATAAAAGATAGGTTAAAACTAATGGTATTGTTAGTATAATTGGTGAAAAATATCGAATCATATTTCTTAATGGTATAAAACAAATTTTAATAAATACAATTAAAGAACTAGAGCGAGTAATTTAAAAGTAAATTTACATTTTTCCACTCAATATAAAAGCGGTTCAAATAACGAAGAAGATTATCACGACACATCATTTAAAACTAGAAATGAAATTATTTAAAAAGCCACTGATCTAGACGAATATCATGAGCAAAGTAAACATAAACTTTAAGCTGGAATAGAAGCATTTGGGGCAAAAGGATCAAAATGGATGCTAAATAAAATATTTAAGCTAAAGTTAAGATTAAGTAAATACAATCCTTTACAATTATCTTCTAATGTTGATCGTCGAGATAAAATTAAACAAAAAATATGTTAAACATCAGTAGTAGGGAATAGTATGTTCTGGGACACTGGCTCCTGGCTGTGGGCATGTAGGCAAGGCCGCAATTTTGGATGAATCCACCGCCATCTTGGATTACAGCATCGCTGCCATTTTGTATAAACTTGCCACAATGTTGTATCAATCTGATGCCATTTTGGATCAATCCACCGCCATATTGGATCAGACTGCCGCCATTTTGAATCGATTCGTCACCATATTGGATCTACTCATCATGCTGTCCGCCATCTTCGATCAATCTGTCGCCATATTGAATCAATTCGCCATGCTGTCCACTATTTTAGATCAATTTGTCACATTATACATCATGTCATATGTCACATAATTTATTATGTCGCTCCATCTTGTTTCGGCTATCACTTGTTGACTGAGGGAATTTTTTCCCTCGAAATTTTCCTTTTAATCTGCTGGGGAGGTCATACTGGTTTCCATCACTGGCTACTAGGTAGCTCTGGTTTGTTTCCATTGTTGGTTACTAGATGGCGCTAGTGTCGCAGTATGTTACCATCATTAGCTGCTAAGCAGCAGCATCCACCATATTACATGGGTGCTGCCATGTTTGTTCCAACGTCTACATCGCTGTCTGCTAGAGTGCTCTAGTAAAGCTGTTGGTGTTAATGACAAAGTTGATTGTGTTTGTGTATGGGAGAATATATCTTACGAATTTATATTTAGCAAGTTAAAATTTTTTAGTTCGCCAGGTATTGGGCGCGATCTGCGGCCCTTTGTGTTAGCACCATGTACGCCCTAGCCCACTTTGCTTTGACATCAGGCCAAGTTTAAATAGTGTATATATAAAAACCACTTTTGAAGCTGATAAATTTTCATAATTATTGCAAGCTTTGTGTTTACAGATGTACGCCCTAGCCCACTGAGCTATGCATTCTTTGACAACAGAGGAAGTTTAAATAATGTATATGTAAAAATTAACTTTTTGTAGCCGATAAATGTTCATAAATCTTGGAACCTCTGTGTTAGCAGACATACACCCTAGCTCACTGAGCTATGGATGCTTTACCAGCAGAGCAAGTTTAAATAGTGCATATAAAAAAATTGTAGCAGATATATGTTCATAATTCATGCAATCTTTGTGTTAGCAGGTGTAAGCCCCAACTCCACAAGTGCATTGATGTCAGGTAGAGTTTAAAATAGTGTATATATAAAAATATTTTACTGAAGCAGATAATGTTCATAGTTCTTGTAATATTTGACTCAGCAAACATGCATCCTAGTCCTACGAACGTAGTCGTAAAAGGCTTATGTGGTATACATAAACCTTTTATATATATTTACCTATTTCATATTTTTAAAAGATTTTTTAATATTACACTTGAACATTATCATGTGTTTGTGTGTGGTCATATCATAGGCATAACTTACCCTTTACAATAAATGTAGAGGTCTGTTTAGGTAATACACATAGTAACGAGAGACAAAATATTTATATTTCAGTATTTTTATTTATTTTTAAATACCAATTTATAACACTATGATTATTGTTCACAGTTTGTACTCTCAATGAAGGAAATATTTTATTTTTGCACTTTTCTTCAACATAATTGGGTAAGGTCGACAAGTTCGCTACTATTGCTGGAAAAATAGAACATTCAATATTGCGGCTGGGACTGGTGAGAAGGGTGCAGGGAACATCGCGGGCTTCGAACTCGAGACGCTACCGATAGCCCCACCCCATCGCAGTGCTGTATCATTATCAGAAAAAACTACGTATTTTGGAAGCTGCATCTCAAGTCAGTGAAGGAGGGACTGCACTACCTTTAGGAGTCAGTTAAAGTTACTGGTCAGAGGCCGTCATGCCATCCTGCGTACTGCTCATTGAACCTACCGTGCTTTCTCTCACCTCCCCTCCTACACACCACAACCAAGTAGCTCCTCGAGAGGTAAGAGCAAGCTCCCGACCTCACCCCCCTCGCACCACTCACCACCACTCACCCCCTTTTTGCTACCTGGTGCATTCTCTCACCACCTTCACCCCAGTAGGTCACCGAGAGGTAACAGAAAGCATTTAACCCCTCCCACCTCACTCCACCCCGTTCTCCACCCAGCAGTTGTCGCATTCCTCATCCAGTTATGTGTAACAGATCACAAAGAAGGGTTAATATTTTGCCCCCTTCTCCCTTCGAACCGACGGCGTTGTCCTTCACATGAGTTCGCCTTGAAAACGGCAGTTTTTATGTTCAGGTGAGGTGAACATTCCCCAACCCCCACAGGGCTGTCCTTTTTCCACCTGGCCCTGCGTGTCCAGTCTGGCGTAACAAATTACAGAGACAGGTTGATAAAATGTTCACTCCGAACCGACTACGGCATCCCCAACATCCCCTTACCAGAGACCGTCGTAAAAATAGCGACTTCACTTTACAAAGCTGGCAGGAAAGTAAGCTTTCGTCCGTATTTTACATACGGCTGTGAGACGTTTTTACCTTCACAACACATGCATGCACACACACACAGGGGACGAAGGCTTCGTTCGTCTCAAAATTTAAAGCAATGCGATCAATGCAAAAATGTATATTGAAACATGTTTACAATTATTATGTACACAGTATCACAAATACAAGCATTATTTCTTCTTTATAACCAACGATGCAGGTAACCACGCATCGTGCTGTCTATCTAAACCAGTAAAACGTATGTGAGACATATCACCTCTCCGTAGCAAAATGCATTCAATCATATGAATGTCTAGATATTTAGTACAATGCATTTCTACTTCATAAAACTAGCCACGCATCAGCTGGCCGTTTGAATCTTCTAGAGAATAAGTGCGTGGCTTATAATACCGAATGCTAACAACTTTGAAAAGGGCATTGCTCCAAGTCTGTTTATAAGACTTTGTAAACACATTTTCCAGCCGGGACACATGTACAAAGTCTCAAATAAAAACCTTTGGTATTTGACGATCAGTAGTCGATCGCCATTTGTAGCCGAGTGAACATGAACACGTTTCATCCTGCCAATCATTATGTGAGCGCAGTGCCCTACGTGAATTAGGTGACTTGTTCTTATTGTAGCAAAGAGTTGTTAAGAACATACACCGAAGAATGTGATTCGCTGTGTCATACGCTATTTACGTAGAGATATCAGTGCAGTTATCTCTGCCGCTACATGAGACATTACTGCTGTTCGTCATGCTGCCCGAGACATCGTCAGAGCCGACAGAAGAGGTTCTTAGACCAAACACTCGTCATAAACAAGAAGAGTGATGGCATTGCCGCAGGACATAACAAGAATACCATCGCTAAATCGGCGAAGTACACTGAGAAAAAAATTTTGTTGGTGCAAACAAAATTTGTTTGAATCAACCAAATCATTTGTTTGTATAGGGTCACGAAATATTTGTTTGTTCGTACCAAATAATTTTGTTCTCTCGATTTGTTTGAGGAAAATAACTGAATTTTGTTAGCAGTGCCAAATATTTAGCTGGTCACAAAAATATTTCATTGGACATATCAAATGCACCAGCACTATTTTAAGAACTAATTTTATAAACTTAAAAAAATTCTGAAACTTTAACACCTAAAAAAAGTGGGATTTGATCTATTATCCCTTCACTTGCCTCTTTCTGTTTATGACCTAACCAACTGAGCTGCGAGAGCTTATGTGGTATTATGATTGTTATTTGTATAGGGATAGTAGTGACTAATATTAAAATACGACTGTACTGCTTTATTTTCAAACATGTTTACCTTCCGTCTACGAACAGGTAAAGGACGTCAAATAATATTACCTTATGATTGCCGTGAACCACAGCACAAAGAACGAGATGTGCAGCTGCGGCGTTTTTCAAGTTTATAGCATTTACTTTTGTGATCGATCGAATTAACCACTTTGAAACTGTTATAGCTAAAATTAGGATACTTGAATTATGCTGATTTACAGTTTAGAAGTCCTACTTGTCACACAAGCTTATATTTTGAAAGTTGAGGTATACAGTGTTCGCCATCTTTTCGCTCACGCACGCCAGGCTGCCATCTTCCGCAAGTAAACCAAATGGATTAGGTATCGCCAACAAAATAATTTAGTCCATTGAAAAAAATTTTTGGTTCAAAGCACATAACTTATAACTAACAATATTATTTTGTTGGCAAGTTGTAACAAGTTGTTTTTTTTGCACAAAATATTTATTCGACGTGCTATAGTAACCAAATATATGTTTGTGGCAAACAAAGTGCGTTTTAATGAATAATTTGGTCGAGGGAAATAATTTAATTTTTTTGGAGGACTCCAAGTTTGGTCTTACCAACAAAATATTGTTTAGCTAAAGCAAACATTTACCCAAACAAATATATTTAGTACAATGAAACAATTCTTTTTCTGAGTGTAGAAAGCTTGTGCTAGTGCAACGTCGACGTCTCTGTACGCTATTAACGATAACTGACTTGAATCAAAAGTTGAAACTATTGTTCAAAGTAGGTTTTTGTCAAGAGAAAAATTTACAGCCTACAAGTTAAAAAAAATCTTGTTACTTTCAAATGAATTATAAATCTAGCTACCACGTGTATGCTGTGAGCGTGAAGAAAATGTTTTTGTGCATTAAATTGCTAACATACACAAGTAGGAATTTGTCAAGAGAAAATAGTTTTAGGTTGCAATTCTAAAAAAAATACATGTTACTTTCAAATGAAATTTAAATATAGGTACCTAGTGCCGCAGTTAAAAGTGTAAAATGCTGTGAGCGTATTTTGTAGCAAGGCGCAGGGAAGCCGTACAGAATTGCGGTTTTTTTTTATTATAGGCCTGATATAGTGCCGTCCTTTGTGTGTGTGTTTAAAACATGTTTGAGAGTCTTGCCATGGAAAAAAATCCTCTCTCCTGCTGAGGAGACAACTTTCCCCTATAACTGCCGCAAGTCTATAGAAAGGGTTGCTTGATCGAAAATCTGCCTTACTATTTTGCCAGCATCCAACGTAGCAGAGAACTCCGTCGTTCGCCAGTACCATTAGACTACGGTAGAAGATAACTGCGTCAAGGTTTCACGTTCATCGTCCACAGCATGCTCTTTCAGGTACATGCAAAGTGTTTTAAAAAAAAGTCCATCTTATAATAGTACTGTTTAGATTTTTTTAGTAATATTGCGATTAAACAATATTTGTTTTCTACGTAAGTGTTTTAATAAGAAAATTTCAGTCTGTAAACACCATTTTTTCTTTCATTTTTAAAAAAACCGAATCTGCAATAAAAAAAATGATTCGTGATATTTTTACCATGCGCATCATAACAGCAATCCAACATACTATTTCTATGCTGCTAGTAGTATAACCTTTTAGTGCATTTTAATAAGCTTGCGAGATAGGTTTTATTTCAATCTAAGCTGCCTCACAGTGTGTCTACGAGTTTTTTTCTACGCAAGTTATTAAAACTGATGTGAAATTCTATAGGACATCAGCACTACAGTACGTCAAGCCCCCCACGTCAAACGTTCGTGCTTGTAGTGCTGCCTGAATGTTTTGATCACGTCTCGAGAAGTCGCTTCTTTCTGCTCCTCACGAACTTTATTAAATGTAAGTATTTTTTTGTAAGGAAAGTGTGTTTTTCATTATTGTAGCTGTGCTCACGTTTCTAACCTTTGACATTCATTAGCCCTCTTCTACTCTTGATCTTACTCCTATGAGGCATCACAATACTTTCCACAGTGTACGTAGACATGAAGCAAGTACATGTTAAGATGAAAACTTCAAGAATAAAACTTCAGTGTGAAGTTTGCCAACATCTGTTTACTCAGAGTGATAATATGAAAAGACATTTTAGAATCTGCAGAAGAGCTTCTCACCATACATTGTAGGTTCTGCACATAGCACCACAGGCACAACACTTAGCACTGCAAACACCACATTTAGCTCCTCACACAACTATGCCTGCTCCTCACACAACTCTGCAAGCTCCTCATCATGTTCTTCCTCATGCTGCACACATAGCTCCGCAGGCTCCGCACTTAGCTCTGCATGCTCTGCAATCAGCTCCCCATGCTCTGCAATCAGCTCCCCATGCTCTGCAATCAGTTCCCCATGCTCTGCAATCAGCTCCGCAGGCACCACAGTTAGCACCACAGGCACAACACTTAGCACCACACTTAGCACTGCAGACACCACATTTAGCTCCACATGCTCCACAATTAGCTCCGCACTTTCCACAACCATCTCACCCAACTATGTATGTTCCTCACACAACTGTGCATGCTCCTCCTCATGCTCCTCACGCTCCTCACGCTCCTCATGCTCCTCAATCAGCTCTGCAGGCTCCGCACATAGCTCCGCACGCTCCAAAATTAGCTTCACATGCTCCAAGCTCCAAATGATTCACAATTAGCTTCACATGCTCCACAATTAGCTCCACATGCTCCACAACTAGCTCCATTTGCTCCACAATTAGCTCCACATGTTCTCACCACATTTAGCACCACAAGCACCTCAATTAGCTCCACGAGCTCCAAAATTAGCTCCACAATTAGCACCACAAGCACCACAATTCACTCCGCACAATCCACAATCAATTTTACAGACGTTGTTATGGTCATGTCTATACAGGCGTGGGTCTTCACTGTTCGCTCGCACTCAATTCTAGAAGGCCTCCCTTGGGAATCAAAAGACATCTCTTCATTTCCGAGGTCGCAGGTCCTGTCCCTCATCGCCTTCAAAGTCAAGTCGAAGAGTCGAGTGGAGACCATTAGTAACGCAGCCAATCGTTGTTAACAGAGAAAACTACTTTCCTCATTTCTTCTCATGGTATGTATACAAAGAAAAAATCTTACAATGTGTACCTTCACATTTCCTTCTATGATTATTCCATAGGTAATTTAATTTAAAAACTGCTGCATTTAACTAAATTATTTTCAGCATATTTTAAAAATATCTCTACAAATGTCTTGCCGAAATTCATTCAATATTATTTTAAATCCTACTAATTGTTAAATATTTTGAAAAGTAACTTCCTGCATTTTAGTAAAATATATTACTCCATTTGTATAAATTACTGGCAGTATATTCTTATAGGGAAACAATCTGTTGCTCACTCACCTCTCTTCTAAAATAACATTTGCTGACGTATAACTATTCAGGTTTCTGTGCTAGTATTTTCTTCAGCTGCTGAAAGCCCATAGTCAGCATGGACGGTGGACATGTCAGTAAAAACTCTTCCGTACCTCCTCTTCCTTCCGGCTCTACGTCAGGAGCCGCTTCTTCTTCTGTGAGTCAGACTCCTGCCCTCATGTTAAGCTGCGTTTTTGTAATAAATGTTTCACATGTAGGAGAAATATGATGAGACATGAGCCAAACTGTCCAGATAATTTAGTTATTATGGAGGTAGAGAATGTTTGTTTCAAGTGCGGAGAAAATTTTTCTAGGGTAGATAGTTTAGAACGACACGTAGGTATGTGAGAGGGTGTAGTGAAACATGCTGCATCACACAACTGCAAGTTTTGTAACAGTTCATTTGCCAATACTAGTGATGCGCATAGGCACGAATCAACCTGTGCTTTCAATGCTAATAAGACAATACTAGCTTCTAATAATCGTGGAAAGTGATACACTCGGGCCAGCAACTTAAATGCAAACATGAAGAAGTGGAATGGTCCGACCCTGCCCCCAGCAAAGAAGGAGCGAGTAGCTCCAACACCCACACCAACACAGCAGCAGGCGGCAAGACCAAGGATCGTAGCCGGAGCAGGTCAGCCAACTAGCAATGGATTTATTTTAGCTGAAACCACATTCAGTTCAAATTTAAAGACATATGTTGCATCAAATATTTGTGATCAGGCCAAGGACATTTGTTCAAATCTGGAAGAAGTAAAACCAAATTTAATTGGTTAGCTGCAGCAAGAATTACAAGTGAATGGTCCCATAAACTGTAACGTATTTTTAGAGTGCGGGTATACGAAGCCTGAACCCCATGAAGAAGAGAATGACTGCAGAGCCTTCAAGACGAAAAATATGCCTATTTATAATGAGCACGATATTGAAGAGGCAGTGACGGCAACAATTGAAAAGATATGCGTAGAAGAGCATGATTACATGACTCGTGGCTCTGGATGGACATTAACCGCAGTGAGACACATCCAGCTGCGCATTAACAAATTAGAGCCGACAAGAGCCTCTAGTTACATCGACCTGCCCGCACCAAGCAAGGAAAAACATGCAGTAATAAATCCACAAAACACAGACAATGGGTGTTTTAAAAGGGCGATTTTAGCAAGATATGTTAGCGGGGATCATATAGAGCGTGTCAACAAAATATACAATAATCTGGAAAATAAATTTTATTTTGATAGAATAGAATTTGCCACGCCACTGCAACACATTAAAATGTTTGAGAAAAATAATCCCAGAGTGTCCGTCAACATATTTATATGAAATGACGAGAACCAAGTTGTACCATGTCGAGTTACTTGTGTAGAAAAATAAGAGCATTTTTCGTTACCGTTACTGACGGCAGAAGAGAAGAACTCGCACTAATGTTACATAAAATATTTCTCAAAACTGATCAGAAAACAGATGACTGCCCGCACAGAAAATAATTATGCATGCAAGAGATGCTTCAAGACTTATGACAACCAATTGAGAGTGACGGGAAAAACCGGAAGTGAAATGTCGGAAGCGCACAAGAAATGTTGCAGCCTAAACGCACCTGCAAATATAAAAATGCTGCAGCATGACAATAATGGAAGACGGCCAGTTCTAAAATTTAAAAACTTTCAAAATGCAGACAAGATGCCTATTGTAATTTATGCAGACTTTGAAGCCATGCTTGTGCCGATACCTACCTGCCAGGCAGACCCAGAGAAATCATATACCTACTCATACCAAAAACACGAAGCTTACAGCTATTGCCTGCATATCCAGATAGATAATGATGTAATGTCTGCCACCAAGACAGCGAGTCTACCAACAAAGCCGATCATGTACACTGGTGAGAATGCTCAAGAAAAATTTATTAGGGACATTGTGGACATCGGGAATAAAGTAAAGAATATATATATGGGTCGAACGAGCCGATGGAGCCCTTAAATCACCTGAAACTGCAGCGACATCAGACTGCCAATGCCTGCTGCTACTGTGAAGAGCAGTTTGCTGATAAAATGGGAAAGTGATGGACCATGACCACTTCACTGGCGAATACAAGGGACCTGCTTGTAACAACTGCAACAAACTGAGAAGGCCACAGAAATTGCCAGTACTATTTCACAATTTGACATACGATGAAAATTTCATAGTAAAACATTTGGACTATGATGAAAAAGAAATATATTTTATAATCCTGCACAGTGAAGAAAAATTAATAGCATTTTCGAAATCGCTGGGGGAGATTTTCCATACAGTTTATTAATACCTTCCGATTTATGTCTGCAAGCCTTGCTACATTAGTCGACAACCTACCACGAACTGAATTTAAGAATACGATGCAATATTTAGATGATGAAGAAATAGAACTTGTGACGAGAAAAGGAGTCTTCCCATATGACTAAATTGACAGCCTGAAGAGACTGGGAGAGACGCAGCTGCCCCGTAGCAAAAAATTCTATAATAAACTTACAGATACAGAAATTTGCAGAAGAAGATTATGACCATGCAAGAAAAATTTGGGAAAAATTCAACTGCTCCACTTATGCTGACATATACCTGAAAATGGATGTACTGCTACTGTCTGACGTATTTGAAAACAAAAGGAAATTATGTTTAAATACTTATGGCCTCGACTGTGTCCGCTATGTGAGCACGCAAGGGTTTGCATTTGACATCATGCTTAAGCAAACCAAAGGTGAATTAGAGTTGCTTACAGACTATGACAAATATTTGTTTATCTAATAGGGCATTCGAGGAGGCGTCGCTCAGTGTGAGGAACGCTACAGCTTGGCAAATAACCAGTATCTGCCAGAAACATACGACACCACATAGCCTCCTGTCTACCTCCAGTATTTGGACGCAAATAATTTATACGGATGAACCACATCGCAACCTCTGCCTATCCGCGATTTCCAGTGGCTGGAAAATGAGGACATTGACGTCACCAGCATCTCCAATAACGGTCTACATGGATATATACTGGAGGTAGACATACATACATAAAGCTCACAAAGACCTGCCGTTCCTGCCCATTAATGAATGCCCGCCCAGATCGAAACAAACCAAACTACCAACAACACTAGCAGATAAGAAAAATATATGTTGTACATTAAACAGCACTAAGGCAAGCCTTAAATCACGGTATAAAAACTAAGAAAATACATAGAGTACTACAATTTGAGCAAGAAAACTGGCTGAAAACTTACATTGACCTGAATACTGAAAAACGGCAAGCTGCAAGCAACAGTTTTGAAAAGGATTTCTTCAAATTACTTAAAAATTCGGTCTTCGGCAAATTGATGGAGAACCAGAGGAAGAGACAAGTCATGGAGCTACAGAGCAATGAACAAAGAGTGAAGAAGGTTATTTCGATGCCAATATTCAAGTGCCAGACTATTTATAACGAAACCTTAACACTGATGAAAATGGAAAAAGCATAACATTTGACAAACCCATATATGCAGGATTCTCAGTACTTGACAGTTCAAAGACTTTAATGTATGAATTCCACCATAACATAATGAAGGAAAAATATGAAGACAATTTAAAATGTATTATATACAGATACCGATTTATTAATTTATGAGATACAAATTGAAGTCTTTTATGCAGACTTGGCCCCATACCCAGCACACAGGAATTAAATGGACACCAGTGACTATCCCATCATTCACCCCTGCTACTCGCCCACCAACAGGAAAGTAGTTAGTAAATTTAAGGACGAGTGCTGCAGGGAGCAGATAGGTGAATTTGTGAATGTGCGGGCCAAAATGTATACATATAAATGTGGAGGCAAAGTTACAAAGAGAGCCAAAGGTGTTTAAAAAAGTAGCTTGAAAAGTAAAATTACATTTGATGACTATAAGAGAGTTTTAATGCATGAACAGGTAGTTATAGGAGATGTAAACAATATAAATTAGCACACACATGGCAGGGCGATAAAAGATTAATACTTGACGATAGCATAAATACAGTTACACATGGCTATATAGAGTAATAAATATATTTTTTACACCATTCCATATATTTTTGTACTAAGCTAGTGGGGGGGAGGGAGAGAGAGCAGACCTTCTTGCAAACCTGATGTCTTGGAAGCGATTTTCAATTGCTACACATCTTCTTGTTAAAGCTTTACACACAATTGAAGCTATTCTCCAAATTGTAGTGTCTGTGAACCAATATATATTTATTTTATCGTTGCAATACTTTTTTTACACATACAATTCACATTGTTCTATACATCCTCAATGCATGGGGAGTATTTTAAGGCTATTTTTCATGCTGCACTACCCGCAATGCTCAGGGAGTGATTTATATTTGCTGTACATTTCTCTGTGACCTTATCTTACAACCAGTGTCAGGTGGGATTCCTGCTGTCACTCTCTCTCTCTCTCCCCCTTAATAGGATTTTTCATCTGCGGCATTTTTAAGCTTGGAGAGTGGACTGGTGTGGTAATTGCATACCTTGTCCTGGGAGTTGTGCGCAAATAGGGTCGGGATACATTTAGGTAGGTCCTCGCCCTGGGAGTTTAAATCGGAAGCGATTTCGCATCCCCCTCTCCACCGAGCTTTCTTTCAAATTTTTATTTATCATCAATAAGTTGGAAAGAGGACTAGTTGCACCAAATCTATTCCCTGGGTGCTGAGTGCAGTATTAAATCAGTTACGATTTTCACCTATCTCACATCCCCAACTTACAATTTTTTTTTCTCTCTTCACTGCCCTGGGATTTGGCATGTTATAGCCTTTGCTTCTGGGGGTAAGAAGTAAACTGATGGTGTTGATACTATTAAGAAGAAGGAAATAATGTCGTAGATGAAAAAAGAGCACTGAGTGTGTAATATTTAATTGCAAAATAACAGTTACACCTACAATTTTTTGTCTGTGAACTCGTGGTGAGGATTTTGCATACATGCTGTCGCCTCCGACCCGAGGATGGGTTATGTCAATACCGTTTCTCGGAGGGTGATCAGCATGATCCATTTTAGAGGAACACAGATAAAAATGTACTTGTAACATCAGCAGCTTAACAGTGTTGGATATGGAACCTGACTTGCTTTTACTCTGTACGAAAATTGCACTGTCCCCATATTTACTCTTCGCATTTCTTCTTTCCTTGTTCTATCTACTTTACTCTTCTCTTTTGCTGTCATCTTTCTCTGTGCATTTTTTACATATGCTTTGTGTGCGTTGTTCATTCTAAGCAACTGTCATATTTGTGCATTTGTTTTACTTCTGCTTACAGCATCTGTCGTATTTCTCATATGTGTTATAATTTCCAGCATTGTAAAACACCAATGAAGTATGCAGCACCTATAGGTTATAAAATAAATAGAAAATAAAAATAATTATGTTAACAGAGAAAATTATTTTGCAATAGAAAAAATTAGGAAATGGTACTTGTTCTGATACTGCATTGTCCCAGAGTCCCAAAGTCTCGGGGAACCATGCACATGGTTGCTTGGCAGCCATTCGGATGGTAAAGTTGAGGGCAAAGCTGTGTCCTATTTTCTGCTGTAATATTGAACGACTGTCTGTTTTTTTTCTGCAAATTGTAGCGAACTCGTCGAGTCTGCCCAATTTTGGTGTTGACATGTGCAAAAAAAATTACCTTCATCATTATCCTTAACATTGTGAAAAATAATCATACTGTTTTACAATAATATGCAAAAACATTTAAATTTCTGAAATGTATATATTTTGTCTCTTGTTACTATGCGTATGACCTAAACAGACCTCTTCATATTTTGTAAAGGGTAAGGCATACCTATACTATGACTACACACAAACACATAATAATTTTCAAGTGTAATATTTAAAAAAAGTTATTTTAGATATACACTATTTAAACTTGCTCTGTTGTCAAAGCATGCATAGCTCAGTAGGTGGTCCAACCGCTTGGCTCAGTGGTTAGCGCTCCTGGCTGCTGAGGCAAGGGTCCCAGGTTCGATTCCTGGCCGGGGAGGTGACATTTACAACCACCTCCTCGGGTTCAGGACTGGGTGTTTGTGTTCGTCTGTGTGCCAAAAGACACCTTACCATTCCAAACCGACAACTACATGATACAAAGCTACTGGGGAAATGCATTGATTAATTTAAAGGGGGGGGAATGTTTGGTGCAGTGGCGAGGCGTTAGCCTTGACATTGTACCAAATATTTATTATAAAAAAAATTTAAAAAAAAGTGGGCTAGGGCATACATCTGCAAACACAAAGGGCAGCAGTTCGTGCCCAACACCCAGCGGATTAAATATTTTTAACTTGCTTGCAATTTTGCCCTTAGCAGCAATATTTATACTAGAGCACTCTAGCAGACAGCAATGTAGACGTTAGAACAAAAATGGCGGCACTCACGTAACATGGCGAATGCTGCCACTTAGCAGCTAATTATGGAAACATACTGCGACACTAATGCCATCTAGTAGCTAACGATGGAAATAAACCAGTGCTGCCTATTAGCCAGTGATGGAAACAAACATGACCTCCCCAGCAGATAGTAAGGAAAATTTCGAGGGAAAAATTCACTTCTGAAGGAAAAAAGTCCCTCCTAAGTGAAAACATTCCCTCAGCTAACAAGTGATGGCCGTAACAAGATGGCATGTCAAAATAAATGGTGTGACATATGACAGGATGAGACATGATGTATGGCATGACGAATTGATCCAAAATGGCGTACAGCATGGTGAATTTATTCAATATGGTGGCAGATTGATCCAAGATGGTGGACAGCATGAGAAATTGATCCAAGATGCAGACGAATCTAATTAAGATGGCGATGGTCGGATCCAAGATGGTGGGGGATAGATCCAAAATGGCAGCAGATTGAGGCAAAATGTCGGCGATGTTGTAATCCAATATGGCGGTGGATTGATCCAACATGGCGGCCTTGCTTACATGACCACTGCCAGGAGCCAGTGTTCCAGAACATACTATTCCCTACTACTATCATCAAAAATGTTTCTTAAGGGCTAATTTATCAGCTATTCATCAAGTGACAATCCATTATGAATGACTTAATTATTATAAAACATATGAAAATGAATTCGATGAAGCATTTAATGATTTAGCATTTCCAATGCAGTTAGATAAATTTCAAATTTTTGAAAAAAGAACTGGGGAAGCACATTGTTAACATTTCGCATTTCATTTCATCTCTACAAAAAATGGATCCGCATGCTACATTTATCAGATATCAAGATATAGTTTGTGACGACTTGTCTCGTGTTTCCAGTCTACTTCGACGTAATAAATTTACGTTATTTCACCTACCTGTTCTGAAGACATCTTGGACGAGCACCGTTTAACCGGCCAGCTGTCTCCCGGCGGGGCGATACTCATCCGTCCAGAGTCAGCACCACAGACAAAATGCCAGATCATTACTACGAACGTTTGGGTGACGAGCCTGCCGCTTGGAGCGCTGCCTGCACGGCATCTCGGAAGTTGAAACCTAAATTTTTCCTCATACCGGAAGCACTTTTGTGGACTTTATAAACTCTATTTTGATTTCATTATTACGACACTTTGAAATGAGCATATGTTATTGGCTCAGACATATTTGTAACTGTATAATGTGTGAGGAGTGGGGATAGCCCACAGTATAAAGTCTAGGGGAGTAGCTTCAATTGGTAAGAAGCTACTTCTGGACTATCCGCCCGTAAGTAGAGTTTAAATTACTCTAAGTAGCCATGTTGAAAAGTTTAAAGGTTAGGGAATTCGTTTCACATGGAGACTAACTCCTTCAAGAAAATTGCAATACTTATAAAAATTTGTTTGAAGGCTTTGGAGCCATTGTGTTTTTAAAAGAATGTATAATGGCCATAATGTGGCACTGTTTAACTTGGAATTTAAAACAAATATAATTATTGTAAAGAAAGGGAAGTTATAGTATGGCAGTTTGTATTATGCCAAATTTAAAAGAATGTATAATGGCCATAAGGTGGCACTGTTTAACTTGGAATTTAAAACAAATATAATTATTGTAAAGAAAGGAAAGTTATAGTATGGCCGTTTGTTTTATGCCAAATTTAAAAGATATTTAAATAAAATTTATATTTTTGGTAAAAATATGTGTTATTGTACAATCCCTCGTCATTACCAAAATCAATACGCTTAATTATATATTTTCTTATTTGGTAACCATATTTAGCTTTCTGGTGGGTTGTTTTAATGGGGAAAACAACACCAGAGCATTGCATATTTAGCCTGCGCACTCTGCTGTTGATCTTGTTTAATACAGATGGTTATTGTTCAATAGTCCATTAAGCTTAGTATATTTAAACCAACCACAATACTCGAAATCAGATTAACCTTAAATACCTGTTATCATGGCAACGGGGTGGATTCAACAGCTAAGCAAGTCTGCTTTGTGCCAGCTTTTGAAAGAGGCAGGGGAAGAAGTATTAGATACTGATGGGATAGTGGAGTTAAGAATTAAAACCCGCGCTCTTGTGAGAAAGGACGAGGGTGGAGAAGCAGTGTCACTGAAAGTGGGAGAATTTTGCCCAGTATTAAAGGCCGTCCGCCATGTTCCTTCAGAATTAATGGCCAAGATACCTAGTATGTCTGATACTAATTTATCTATTGTAGTAAAATTTTTTGTAGCATTTAATACAGTTTTGGCATTAAATTATTGTCCGAAGCAAGTCCTCTATGCTGCTGTAGTGTTTAAAGTAACTGAGCTTTTTCAGCCTATCTTTAGCATAGCTAAAGAAGAAAATTGGGAAGTATCTCTATTGAAAAAAACGTGCCTAAATTTAGTCGCGAGTGAAGTCGCTATTGAAAAAATTCGTCTAAAACTTTTAGAAAAATACCAACCGCCTACTCAGTCTATGCGAGATTTTGTTAACGAGTTACTTGGTTTAGTCAAAGTTCTTGGTCTTCCATGTTCAGAAGAATATTTCACTCAGGCTGTTTTATATAATTTATCACCACAAAATAGTAGATATTTTACTTTTGTAACTAAACCATCAAACTTGACTGAGTTGTTGTTACTTGTGACACAGGTAGAGAAAACTATTAAGGATACTGCTCCAAGTAAATCATTATCTACTCCTGATAAGGTTAGCCATAATGTGCGCCGGGAAGTGGAATTTCCTTCTAAGTCTTGTTTAATCGGTGGCAAAACTAATCATATTGCTAAGAATTGTTTTCATACAGGTAAAAGCATTAATAATGTTGGTGCCTCCCAATTTCAATGTAGTAAGCCAGAAAATAAGAGTGGAAGGGATCATTTTACTCAAACAGAAAGGCCTATAACTAGTTTTGGGGAAAATAAATTTCAAAACATGGAGTGTTTTAGGTGCAAACAAAAAGGTCACATTAAGGCAAATTGTCCTCGGAGGGAGAAGGTATTTGGGTGTAATAATATTACAAGTTTCCAGTTTGATAGGAAATATGGATTATTGTATGTTCCTGTGATAATAGCTGATCAGATTAAGGTATCAGCACTCTTGGATTCGGGGGCATCCTGTTCCCTGATAAATAAAGATTTTTATAATAACTTATTAAGAGCTTTGCCAAATGGGTCAGTTATGATTAAGAAAGGAAAACAAACAGGATTCACTCTCGCTAATGGAGGAATAATTACTTCAGATTGTACTGCTGAGTTTAAAATTAAAATTGAATATTTCTCATGGAAGTTTGAATTTAAGGTACTACCAGGGTTGAGTCATGAACTCCTTCTGGGAATAGATTTCTTGGGGAAAACTCAGGCCTCTTTAAATGTACCACAAATGGAGCTTATATTTTCTTTCAAAAGAGATCAACCTGTTACGATAATTTCAGAACTTTATCACTGTAACATTGTAGACACAGGAGAGGAAGTAGGAACGGAAACGAGACGTCTGGAGGAATTGCAGGTGGAATATTCGGATGTTGTCACTACTAGGTTAGGTCATTATACTAAGAGTCCAATAGTGTTAAAGTTAAAAGATTTAAAACCAGTTTCTTCTGTTCCATACCGCTTAACACCTCCTAAATTGAAAATATTCAAACAGTTAATACATGAAATGAAAGATCAGGATATTTTGGAGGATTCTGGTAGTATGTATTCTAGCCATGCATTTTTATTGCCTAAGAAGGTACCTGGTACTTACCGTATTATTTGTGATTATCGCCGCGTAAATTCTAAAATATTCATTGATCCGTATCCCTTGCCTACTATAGAATCAGTATTTCTGCATGTAGGAAAATCTCAATATTTCTCAATTTTTTATTTATATTCTGCCTTTTTGCAATGTGATCTACACCCAGATTCGTGTGAAATTTTGTCTTTTGTCACTCCTTGGGGTCAGTACCAATGGAAGCGGTTACCTATGGGGGTTAACTGTGGGCCTCAAGCTATGTCACGAGTATTATTTCAAGTATTAGGTAAATATCAGTATGATTTTTTATTCACATATATTGATGTTGTGTGTGTGTACAGTGACAGTTTTGATGATCATTTAAAACGTTTGCGTTTATTTTTGACAGCTTTGAGGAAGGCGGGATTAACTGTAAACCCTGAAAAGGTAACCTGGGCCAAAAGACTTGTACGATATCTTGGATTTACTATTTCTGATGTTAAATTACTTATGGATCCAGAAAAAATTAGACCTGTCGTAAATTTTCCAGTCCCCAAAAATTTAAAAGGAGTTCGATGTTTCTTAGGGATGGTAGGTTTTTATATTAAATTTATTCCTGATTTTGATAGTATTGTTGAACCACTAAATGCACTGAAAAGAAAAGGTGTCGTGTTTGTTTGGGGACAGGATCAGGACAAGGCGTTTCAGCAACTTAAAGGAAGGTTAGCTTCACCACCCGTTCTACATTTACCCGATTTTGGAAAACCTTTTATATTACAAGTAGATGCCAGTTCAAAGGCTTTAGGTGCGGTTCTTTGTCAAGAAGTGGAAGGCAAGGGATTAGCCCCAGTGGCTTATGCTAGTCGTTTGTTGACCCAAGGTGAGCAGAAATTTTCCGTGTATGAAAAGGAAGTGTTGGCAGCTATCTTTGGGATGGAGAAATTCTCAGATTCTAGAGGGAGGAGAGTTTGAATTACATACAGATAATCAAGCATTAAGTTGGTTTTTGTCTACTAATAAACCCGCAGGTCGGCTAGCACGTTGGTTAGTGCATCTTACAAAATTTACATATTCTGTTAAGCACATAAAGGGAATAGAGAACGGGGTTGCAGATTGTTTATCCCGCATGTTTGATGATGACGAGTTTCATGTGTCGTCTTCATCGCAAGGTATGGCGGTTGATACCACTGTTTCAGAGGAACAGATTACTGCATTGCAAGATTTTCCTCAGGCATATTTAAAACTTAAGGAACATCAGAGTACTGATATCGATTGTCAAAATATTCAAAAGAACATATTGGCAGGTAACATTTCAGCATATGAATTAAGAAAAGGATTGATATGTCACGTAGATTCGAAATCAGGCGTATTTAGTATATTTGTTCCAAAATTATTAAGGGTACCGATATTTCATTATTATCATAATACTTATTTTGGGGGACATTTTGGTCAAAGTAAAACAGCATCGCGTATAAAAGCTATGTTTTATTGGCCAGGGATGACCAAAGAAATAGAACTACTTGTAAAACAATGTGAGAATTGCCAAAAGGCAAAACCACGTAATGCAAAGATAGCACATTCCTACAGTGCTAAAGTAGCTTCTTTTCCTTGGGAACGAGTATATTTAGATGTGTTTGGGCCCCTGCCTAGAACCAAAACCGGTTTTACTTCTATTTTGGTTGCAGTAGATAGTTTCAGTAAATTCGTTTTCCTTTTTCCATTGCGTTCTATGAAATCTGTTGAAATATGTAAGATACTTGAACAAAGGTTATTTTCAGTCTTCGGTTCTCTCATGTATTTAGTAACAGATAATGCAACATACTTTCTTTCGGTAGAAATTAAAAATTTAGCTTTTCGGTGGGGAACAAAATTAGTACAGACAACCTCTTATTACCCAAAGGCAAATAATGTGGAACGATATAATAGGAATTTTAAAGGTTGCTTTAAGAACCATTCAACAGGGTCTCATAAAGAGTGGGACAATTCATTGAGCATGCTTCAGTTAGCTTTTAATAATGTTGTTAGTGATGCCACAAAGCATCTTCCTGCAGAAATCTTTTTTGGGCGAAGTCTTTTTCATCCTTTAATTCATACTTGGGAGACCCCAAGTATGAGTTTTGTTGGGAATCTGTAGATCAGAAAGATTTAGAGGAGGTGTGGGGGCAAGTAACAAAAAACCTTCAAAAATACCACCAGCAGCTGTCTTCTAGGCATAACATACATTTGGGTAATGTTACTTTTCAGATAGGAGATAGGGTTTTATTGGAAGCTCATTATCTGAGTTCTAAGGCGGCTCAGTTTAGTGCTAAATTGACACCCAAGTTTTTAGGGCCGTTTGTAATTAGGAAATTTTTGTCGCCTGTGACGGTTTTGTTGGAGGATGAGAAATTACCTGGAAAAGTTAATAAGGCTCATGTCCCTCAGTTAAAACATTTTGCCTCTGTTTGATAATGAGAATAAAATCTGATTTGGTGTATTCTTGTTAAGGTGTCTAGTGTTGGTATAATAATATGTATAAGGCAATTATGTAGTCATACATTGGTGTTATATTGTCCTATGAAAGGATCATAATTTGTTATTGTATATTGTATATTGTATATTGTATATTGTATATTGTATATTTTTTCCTGGATGTCCAGGAGTATCTTCTTCACCTTAAGCTTCTTCATTACCCCGGGGGTTTCATCTTCATCTTGTTTATTGTGTATTTGTGATTGTAAAATTTCTTGGAGAAGTTAATTTTCCTTGTGAGGAAAAAAAATATATTTTTTGTGCATAGTGTTAGGGGTGGAAGTTCAGGTAGTATGCATTCTATTTCATCCCCTTGTGAGGAGTCAAGGGTTAATATTGATTGTATGAGAAGAATTGTTGCAAACCAGTTGGATTTGTTTGTTTCTGGATGCGGCCTATTGGACCATGCGATTGGCGGTGTGACCATCTCTTTCTGGTGAGAGAAGAATGTTGTCGCCAGAGGGCTTGCCGAGGCTGGCCACCTCGACCGATCTTCTGGATGTACTCCACCTTGTGCCTCACCTGGATTTTGCTTCGAGGGTGGAGGATGAGACGACTTGTCTCGTGTTTCCTGTCTACTTCGACGTAATAAATTTACGTTATTTCACCTACCTGTTCTGAAGACATCTTGGACGAGCACCGTTTAACCGGCCAGCTGTCTCCCGGCGGGGCGATATTCGTCCGTCCAGAGTCAGCACCACAGACAAAATGCCAGAGCATTACTACGAACGTTTGGGTGACGAGCCTGCCGCTTGGAGCGCTGCCTGCACGGCATCTCGGAAGTTGAAACCTAAATTTTTCCTCATACCGGAAGCACTTTTGTGGACTTTATAAACTCTATTTTGATTTCATTATTACGACAATTTGAAATGAGCATATGTTATTGGCTCAGACATTTTTTGTAACTGTATAATGTGTGAGGAGTGGGGATAGCCCACAGTATAAAGTCTAGGGGAGTAGCTTCAATTGGTAAGAAGCTACTTCTGGACTATCCGCCCGTAAGTAGAGTTTAAATTACTCTAAGTAGTCATGTTGAAAAGTTTAAAGGTTAGGGAATTCGTTTCACATGGAGACTAACTCCTTCAAGAAAATTGCAATACTTATAAAAATTTGTTTGAAGACTTTGGAGCCATTGAGTTTTTAAAAGAATGTATAATGGCCATAATGTGGCACTGTTTAACTTGGAATTTAAAACAAATATAATTATTGTAAAGAAAGGGAAGTTATAGTATGGCAGTTTGTATTATGCCAAATTTAAAAGAATGTATAATGGCCATAAGGTGGCACTGTTTAACTTGGAATTTAAAACAAATATAAATATTGTTTTATGCCAAATTTAAAAGATATTTAAATAAAATTTATATTTTTGGTAAAAAAATGTGTTATTGCACAATTCCTCGTCATTACCAAAATCAATACACTTAATTATATATTTTCTTATTTGGTAACCATATTTAGCTTTCTGGTGGGTTGTTTTAATGGGGAAAACAACACCAGAGCGTTGCAAGTTATAGATGGTTTTGAAAAAACTTCGCTTGAAGAACTGAAGGTGACAGCAAAAGAAGAAGCGCTGCTAGCTGTTCAGCGAGGAAACGTTGATAGAAACGGAATCCCTATTCTAACTGTAGAAGGTGATGGTAGCTGGCCTAAATATTTGTTTAGGAACAACTACGGTTCCTGGCATGGTACACTTGTACTTTTTAGTACCACCTGTCGTAATTAATTAGAAGGTTTAATGCTATAGGAAACAAAGTTAATGTTCTTAAATATTCCGAAAATGTGTTAATTTCGGATATAATTCCCAAATCTTTAACTTTCCTACACGTAAAATATTTCAGAATAAAAATTATATTTAAGTACGGCTTTCTAACCCACGTAAAAAAAACATTTTCCACTTTTCTGTAATAAACATTTACTGGATTCAATATCACATTAGACCATTCAATTATTCTGAAAGTTCGGTAAGCTTATGAAACAAAAACCGTCTTTGTTCAAAATAACAAAATGTATACATGTCACGTAAAATATTTTTATCATAATGTCTTTGTGAATATCGATTGAATAGTTTTTCTGTAGGGTTCTGTATAGATTTGAGTTTGTTGGCAGCCTAGTTTCACAAACTGAAAACCATAACATGATAAAATTTTTATACAAATGTTACTCAAATGTACAAGCGCTAGATCCGGACTGCATGTAGTTTATTTCATACTGATTGAGGAAAGTCAAATTCATAGCTGAATAAATAATATTGAATAACTACATTAATTGACACTCAAGGAAACAAAATCGCAGCTTCACTGTTGAAAACTGTTCACTTTCTAAGTTTTACTTATAATTAAAATTTATTTTATTTTTTTAGAATCGCTAATTTTAGTTTGTATTTATTATAGAATGGTTATTCATAAGTTTTACTGAATAAATTTTCAAAAATTCCTTTTCAGGCTGCCATAGTGGGTTTTTACACAGGAAAAGTTTTATTCCTAGGATGTACTTTATGCAACAGAACTTAAAATTTGGGTTCTTCGGTAAAACCATAGTTGTGTTACAAAAACACTCTGGAAGCTCTACAAGCATGGAAGTGGATATTATTTTAGCTGGGTTTTTGTCGAGTGTCTAAATTTATGACGTTAAATATGGTGTTTTTGTAGCTCATGGTGATTATAGTGTGTATTGTAGAATTCTTCCAGCAAGGCCATATGATGATTTGGTCGTCCAAAAAGTGGAGTGTACAAATCACATACTGCGAAACTTCGGCAGAATGTTACGGGAAACTGACAAAAATGGAAAACTGGGAAATATCATTTTGCATCAGAAAATAGGTTGCAGTATTTTGTGTCTTAGAAACGCTGTAAAAAAGGTTTCTTGGTATCGAGCTCATACTGACTTACAATTACGCGTGGCTTTCTTTGTTAACGGTGCCTCTTGGCACAAGGCCATCCCGGCGCCCGGCCCCCATGGGCGAGGAGAGAGATCACGCTCTGCCACCCAATGGACTTTAGCTAACAGTCAGTTGGAACCCCCGAACCCTTAGACGGAATGCTAAACTGCACCTCCATCCTCCTTCCAAAGAAGGAGAACAGTAGCTTTCGAGAGAGCCTAAGGCCACCCATCCCAGGATCTCGCCCACTATTCTATCCCCCGACTGAGATCCTCAGCTCAGCCTCCTCTTAGTTTGAGTCGGGGCCTATCTAAGCCCTAAGAGACTTTCCAGCTCTGCTACCGGGCACTTTTTCAGCCTACTCATCGACCTATCTCAGAGGAAGGGTCCTCTCCAGATCTGCCCAGCATCCGGCCAACCACCACCACTACGAAACCAGACCAGACATGAGAGAAAATCTCATCACGGGGCTATTTGGTCGCCCATAGTACTACTCAATTTTCATGGTATTTGTGGGTTTCCCAGCTTGACCATTTGGGTACTACAAGAACCGCCTTTTGGCGGAGCACCCACCGATGGGGAAGGGGGGGGGGTCCACTCTTGTAGCTGCACAGCTCGGTCGTGCGCCTTGTTTCCCCAGACAGCACCTGGTTCGTCCATTACCCTTACCCATGGTCTCCCACTTGGAGACCTGGGCTTTTGGGTCCCTAACAGCCTGAGCGCTAGGTAGTCTAATGCCCCGCCTAGTGGTTTCTCCTTGTTGCCATCTGTTGGAGACTCCATCAAGGTAGATACCCCTTTCCCAACTCTGAGGAGTCAGGATGCAAGGGTCCTACATGCCAGAGCCTGCATCGGTTCTAAGATCCAGTGGCGCCACGAAGAGGCTGCAGGTTGACTTGGGTGTGAGAGGTTCTTGTGCTGAGGGGACACAGAAGCGTAAAGCTAGCACCAGAGGCCGAGGAACCCTTCCCAGTGTAGTGCCCACTAAAATTCACGAGCCCCGGAGGAACATCAACACCCCTGATAGTGTGTTCGTGGTTACTCCCTTCGGATACTAGAGCGTGGCACCGCTCCGACACCTCAAACAGGGAGATGCACTATTCGCTCTTAGATTTCTCCAAGACGAGAACACACCTTAACCACCTGGTATCGATCTCAGGAAGAATATACCGATCTAAAGCAAAAAGTTTGAGACCTCGGAGCAGGCATAATGAATTCCCTGGATCACACATTTGGTGACCACGTCCAGTGTTAGCCATTCTACTGTAATGGGGAGAAGCCTGGGAAAATAGCACTGTATAAGATCTAAAAATGCAGGGATGTATCAGATTATGCAGAGATTAGTTGGTGATTTAACAAACCACACAAGAAGCTTACTGAAGTACTTGAACAGTGATTTAATAGAACAAGTTTTTTTTTCAGTTTTTGTTAAATTTATCAGTGGCAAGAGAGTGAACTACACTCAGAGACATTCGTACCAAGGTAGATGCATACCAGCGGCTCTATCGTACAATACTTGAACCTCCCTCTATAAATTGCAAAAACATTTTGCAGTGAAAATAGCCATGGAAAATTTACAAAATAACATGGAATACGGCGACTACATTTGGTTAAGACAGAACATGCCAAGGAAACAAATAAAACGTGAAAAAAGGATTGGGAAAAAACTAATCCACAGATGTTAACTATTGACCGCAAGTAAACAAACCTGTTTTGCCGCCAGATAAGTTGGAAGACAAATAATAGAAATTCTGACTACTCTTGCACATTCAAAGGACGAAATACAAGCACTAGCACGAGAAACCATCCTTCAGAGAACCTAAAAGTGGAAGTAAAGGAGTGTGGTATTTTTATTGATGTGGATAGTTCTTCTTGGAGCGACACGTGATGGTTTGGAGAACTATAATATAATTGTTGAGATAAAGTGCACGTATTCGGCTCTTGATCTAATCACAGAAGAAGCAATTTTGTCAAGGAAAAGTACATTTTGGACAGTAAATAAACAGAAAAAAAATATTATCAGAGTTAATAAACTGCTAGACGTGACATATGCTGTTTTGTTCCTTGGACACCTCTTGGTATTAAGGTAGAAACAATCGAAAGAGATGAATTCTGGGAGATGTACCTACTTCATATTTTCTACTTGAACTGTATTTTGCCTTAACTACTCGATCCTCGTCGTCCGCGTTCAATGCCTATAAGCGACCCATTTTACTTTATAGACACCCAGAGGACTACGGTCAGTAAGAAGCGTGCATGTTCAGAAGACTGCTGGACACCTAATGAAATGAAACACCAAAAAGCAATAAGGAAAATCTTGTAGAAATGTCCTAAATATTACACAACATTTATGTTTAACGCAAATGCGCATTTAGAGGAAACTCTTTATGCAGATAGTAACAGGTATAAGTCGTTCGCGAGAAATTAAGGAATTGTTTCTTGATTCCTGTTTAATTTATAGTTTCAGCTAATTTGTATAATTTCGCTGTATGTAACTGTAAACATTTCCACGTTTGTTTGTTAACATAGGCCTGTACAATAAGTACACCTACATTTCACTGCTCATAAAACTGACATGTATTATACTTATAAAATACATAAGTGTCAAAGAGTTATCATGAACAGTAAATTGTTACGAATGTCTGCAAGTTAACTGATTTCACAAAACTCGTAGATTTATACACATTATAAAGTCAATCACTTTTACTAGACACACTCTCTCGGCTGAATTTACAATTTTAGCGAAAGGAGGTGTGCAGACAAATGGAAGTATACAAAATACTGCTGGCGTACTTGAGGCTGACATGTGTAAATTTTATAAATACGTAACGTGAACAAAATATGTACACAGAATACAAAGCAATTGGTCGTATTCGATAGTGTTTCAGGATTGTTATATTTCAGTAAGAACATATGTGGAATAACACTGCCAAATTTACAATAGATTAGGCAATAAATGAAGGGCACAGGGGGAAAACCAACACAGTAAAAACACGGAAAAATTAAAATAAGACGGCACTGGATAGCTCATACATGTATTTTACACAAGCACAGCTCATAAAGGGAAAAACAGACGAAGTCACACATTATTGAATTGGGAATGAAAGCACTACAGGAGAAATACTAACAGAGTCTACAATGGTACTGGGGAAAAATCTGAGTCCAAATAGTGTAGAGGAAAATCAACAGCCATATACAGAAATACAAGTGGTATGCTCTATCTAAAGCCTCACGGTTACTACCATTTTCGGAAGTAATACCATCTACTGCATGTGTCATAGAGAATCACAATTATATGTTGCATAACATTGTGTTGTGTTATCTTTGGTGTGTTAAGTTAGGTATTGTTACTGTGTGTATTTACTAGACTTGTGTTGTAGGTTATGTAGTGGTATTTCTTTAGAGCACAGCTAATGTTTAATGGTGAACCTGGTCTATGGAGTTAAGGTCTTGACATTTAGGAAGAAATTTCAACTCCTTTTTTGTCGCAGCGCTAGTAGTATTTTATTGGAAGATTAGTATTGTTTTCTCTTTGGTTTAGCAAGATTTCACAGCTTAAAATGTGTAGACTTTTTCGGAACTGCCTGTCCATAGAAGAAAAAAATTTATAATTCCGTTCATGTACATGCAATTTTGTATTGGAACACATTTTCAACCATAAAATTAAGTTTTTCAATATTTTACATGTAGACACACATTGCAACGATTCTAAAATTATGTGGGGCAGGAAAGAATAAGTTTCTTTTGATGTGTTTACTAAAATAATAGTATGTACATAACACTCTTTTTTTTCAGACGACTTATATATAAATATATATGTATGTACATATATATATCCACACATGCCAATACATTTATGGATAAGAAACATGTATCTACAACACCATGTAAACATAATTTTATATAAATAATTGTAAACATTGTAACACCACAAGAGGAAACAAGGCAAATGGTCCACTAAATAACTACTAACATTCCACGACTTTCTCTCGCTGGAGAGCATTATGAATTGTCAAGAACTCTTTCTCATAGACCGTGATAGTGAATTAACACGTTTGTCAAGTAAAACACAAACTGTTATTCTACAATGACAGACGATGAATTTCAAGCATTGGCAAGTGATGCAAGGGATGAAACTGTACTTGCAAGTGAGAGAAAGTCTACTAAAAACTGCAAGAAATTCGGTCTCCTCAAAGATGTTTCAAAGAAGTTATAGTATCGACATTTGAACAGGACCTGACTGCCATTGTAAACGACATGCATGTTTCCGGAAGATTTCTGTCACTGAACAAAAGGAATAAATACGACAATACAGCAATATCGGTAGTGTGAGTGGTACTGATGTACAGGATAGTTATCTTTCAGGACTAATCTCAACTTATCCTGTACCACGGCATAATGAGAACGATGCTCGATTGAAAGACAGCTCCTGTAGATACAAAGTTCGTGTGGTGTGGAGAGTCACCGCAGTAGGGGTACCAGTGTGTTTCAAAAGGGTTTCAATCACTCTATGGAATTACACCTTCTCGGTTACACACAGTTAAAAACAGCTTCAAAGGACACTAGTAAGTCACCAATTAATAGACGAAGAAGGAAACATAAACATTTACCTCACAGGCGCTGACATGCTTTTTTTTTGCCAATTTAGAATGGTGTAAAACACACTATAGCTTGAAAGAGTCAAACAAAGTGTACCTCCCAGAAGATAAAAAAATTCAAAAAGCTACTCGAGCTATTTTTGACTGAACATCTTGACGTTACAATCTCTTTGAGACATATCTACAGATGTTTGTGCCCGAGCTCAACATAGCTTTCGGATACCCTCTAACAGAGATGTGTTGCTGGTGTGGTGAACAGAAAAAAAAACAGATGTCACCACAAAAGTTGCTAATGAACATTGCGAAGAGGAGGAAAATACTCTGTTGGGAGATCGTAAGTAGCTGGAAGGTGAAAGAACACTCAACCTTAAAAAAGCTGACTGGTTCTAAAAAAAAAAGAGATGTGCCAAACGAGAAGCTCAACAATCCTCCACTGTTGAGACCATTGCAACGGACATCTTTCTATATCTTTATTTAATGTACACGTTTTATCGAGTGGCACCTCTGTCATGTATACCAATGATGATACAGTAGTAAAGAAGAGGTCCTATTATATTTCCTGAATGTTGCTTCATTTTATTAAGACATATTTGGACACTGATGTTCGAAAGTTGTGGGTTCTTTTGAATTATGTTATTTTCACCAAACATTGTATTATTTACACACACGACAGTGTAATATTTCTGTTCAGGGTATTGTAAAAAAATAATCATCATTACAATTATTTTAATCCAGGGGAAAACCAACACAGTCCAGTCATTCCATGTTTAATTAAGTCACATTCTTTGAATATTCAAACATAATGCTATCATATTTTTTTGGAAGTGCACAACAAGTATTCAACTACAATTAAGATCTATTTGCATTGAACAAAGTATGAACGTTATTTGGTACTAGTATTTAAAAGCTTGTTTTCATTATCCTGAACGATTCTGGTTTTCGGACTCTGTTGGTTTTTCATCTGCTCCCTTTAAATGTTAACTACATGCTGTAACTGACAGTGATTTTTTCATATGCTAATTTTAAAAGTGCTTAATTTATCACGAAACATGCTAAGATGATTGTACTGTTGAATGCTGTGCTTGTGATGACCTTGTGAGTGGAAGGTGTGTCGAAACACTTTATGGACTAGCCCAAAATTCACACGCTGGACAGCTACGTGGTGGGAGTCACGCCAAAACTACATCTTAGAGACCTGTTTCAACTGCGCCTTAACCCTTCGAGGCTGGCTTGCGAGGCTCAAGTCACGTCCCAAGCATGATGAAATGTATATTTTTAGACCACTGTAATTCGGTGAATCCCCAGAGTTTGACATGTATATAAGCCCCGAAACAACATATTTGGGGAGAGTTCGCTATTGATCGTACTAGGGGAAGGTGATATGCATGTGGAGAGAGACTGGTGAAAACATCTTGGTAACGCCCGAGTCTACTGTGAGGCTACAGACACATGCCGTCGGAGCAGTATTGGGCGGAACAAGAGGACTGCTATTGCGGGTTGGCGAGCAACAAGAAAGTGCGTGACGGAAGTTGAACCAAAGACCTCAAGAGTGAAGAGGTGGTGCACTCGGGGTGCTGCGCAGCACATAATGAGACTCACCAATTCGGAATGTTAAGGTTGTACATTGTCACTATTTAAAATTCTGTTTATTGTATATACAGCTGAATTTTTATTGTGATTCGTAGTATTTAATTGATGGTAAACACTTTTATTGTGCTTTAATTGTCGAAGTTAATTAACGTTTCTGTGGTACAGTAGTAATTGTGTGCATAACTAAAGGTGTTGTGGAAGTTATAGTCGTTTGCTGTTTTGTGTATTTTTGTAAGCTAGTAAATCAATAGCTTAATTCAACTCTTTTATTTATAATTATAAGACCTCTATCCCAAAGAGCTCAGAAAACAAGTTTTTGCTAAGCTTGTAACACTGGTGTCAGAATTGGGATTGAGGCATAAATTAATTTCATAATTAATTCTGTAAATTAAATCATTGCACACAAATGCTATTTAATTAAATTGAGCCACTACACGAATTTAAGTTTATATTTCAATTGTAAAGGTGTACGATTACAAAACTCATGTCAGCAGAAACAGAAGCACTACAAGCAATTTTTGGTGGAATGAGTGACCAATTCAGTGGCTAAATGAATTCAGTCAAAGACTGTAAAAATGAAAATGTACATAAGGAAATTGATAGTGTAAGTGAAAATATGAATAAGAAAATAGTTAGTGTAAAAGATAATGTTAATGAAAATGTAGACATGCAAATTGAGAATGTAGATAACAAAATATATATTCAAAATAAAAATGTAGACAAGAAAATATATAATGGAAATGTAAATGTAAATAAGCAGGTACGCTAGAGAGTGTAAATGTAATGGTGTACCAGGAAATAGATGCTATGAACGAGGAGGTGGGCAGCATAAAGGCAGAAATAGACAACGTGAAAGTGAAGATAGGCAGTATGGACACGAAGGTAGACAGCATAAACGATATAGTAGAACAGCAAGTAATTGATCTAAGAAAGGAGTGGCAAGACTTTCGTCAGTGTCAGGAAGGTAGCCATCTTGTTACCAGAGAACCCAAGGTCAGAGCTTAATCAATACTTGAAGGCAGCGAAAAGAAGACAACGAAGTTTGAACCAGGCTATAGTATCATTTACAACCAGGCAGAAAATGGGCTGCAATAAGTTTGTGTATCTAGTGTGCCAGCATCAAATATTAGAAAGTGGATTTCTGTCAAGCCTGCTCTTTATGATTGCCAGACTCCATGGTGAGAGTACCAAAACCAGTTTGAGATTGTGGCAACCATAAATTGTTAGTATGACCAGCAACTATCTTCCAGCTGTGCTGAGGGGATCTGCCCTCAGTATACTCCGGTCGCTTCCAAAACAATGACGTCAAGAATACTCGACATTAGTTGCTGCCCTAGAGCAGCGTTTTGGAGACAGGTACTTACGATGCACAAACTAAAGAGCCACACCCTGAGGTCAGGAGAGCCACTGCCAGAATTGTAGCAGGACATTGTGCGACTCGCCCATTTGTCGCTCGAGGGGTGTCCAGACCAGGCACAAGATATCATACCAGTCGGCTTCTTCGTCGATGTAGAGGTGCGCCAAGCAGTGCGCCTAGCCACCCTCAGGGCTATGAAAGATACCATGGCCATAGCACTGGAGGTTGAATCTGCAAGAGGACCATCAACTCGGTGTGCTGTACGGACTGTCGCACTATCGGGCGACGAGAGAGATAACCACTTCGAGAACACCCTGAAGAGACTGGAAACCATGATACACAGAATCACATCGATTATACCTCGCCCTCGACAACAGTGGCGACCAAGCTCTTGGGAATGTGGAGAACTCAAGACACCTCAGAGCCCAGTGTCCACGATGGTTACAGAAAAACAGAAATCAAGAGCAGGATGAAGCTGCCCGATCTGGCCAGCCCTTGGGAAACATGTAAGCACCGGTCTTAAGGGGCGAAGGTCGGTGACTGTGGGAGATAAAGCTCCAGTATTTCTTCAAGTACGCTCAGTGAAACAAGATTTTGATGCAATCCTAGTGGAACAGTCTGGATAATGAATCTTGCCGCTTGGTTGTAGACACTGGAACAACCATTACTCTTGTCAGACCGGACATCTTGGGGCCTTCTCCCGGGCAGTCACAGGGTCATAATTACAGACAAAGCTTTCTGACGACAGTGACAGGTGCGACCACACCAGTGAAGGGTAATAAAAAGGTACAATTGAAGTTGGGTGACCTTTGCATTGAGCACAAAGTGTACATAGTCGACATTGAATATGAATGTATATTAGGCCTGGATACGTTGCGCAAGTTAGAGTGCTGTATAGATACTCAGTCGGGAGTACAAAGGGCTAGCAACCGAGAACTGGTAATGATGCCACGAAGCGAACTATCCTCGCCAACCAGCTGCCAATTGGTCTGATGCGAGACAACTGTTTTGCCGGCTACCAGTGAGATTGTTGTCCCCATAGAATGTCAAGGCAATTTTGTGCGGCGTGTTAGCTCTAGTCGAACATACGGAAAGAGGAAACGGCTTACCTGATGAGGTGGCGGTAGCAGGAGCAATGGTTTCTCCGGATTCGAGAAATTTACCTTTCGAATGGTCAACTTGTCGGACAGGGCATCCAGCTTGAGGAGGGAGCCACAATAGGTGTGTGCAAACAAGTCTCCCAAATAACTACAACTGACAAAGGAGCCATCAAGTCAGGCGAACTTGATGGGACTTTGCCAGAACCACTCAAGGAACTACTGACTAGAACTGGAGAAAACCTGAACTGGAGACAAGAAAAGGCTGTTGCAGAACTTCTGAAGAAAAACAAAAAACTTTCTCATGTGGGCCACTTGACCTTGGCAGAACATCTGCTGCACAACACCACATTGATACAGGAGAAGCTAGGCCAATCAAGCAACCCCCAAGGTGACTTACCCTGGCTACACAAGAAACTGTGGATGGCATCTTGAAGGAAATGAAGGACTTGGATGTGATCGAGCCGTCGGCCAGCCCTTGGTCGTCACCAGTTGTGCTAGTTAAGAAGAAAGATGGCTACACAATATTCTGTGTGGAATACTGCCGGCTGAATGATGCGACCAAAAAGGACTGCTACCCCCTCCTCCAGATTTATGACACACTGTACAGCCTGACAGGGTCACAATGGTTCTCTACACTTGACATGAAGAGTGTCTTCTGGCAATGTGAGGTGGCACAAGAGAACAGGGAGGAGACAGCCTTCTCTGTGCAAGGAAATGGATCTTGGCAGTTCAAAGTCATGCAGTTTGGGCTATGCAATGTTCTGCTACCTTCGAACGACAAATGGAAAAGATCCTACCTCTAGATGTTTGCCAAGTTTATTTGGATGGCATCGTGGTCACAGGTAAAACATTTGAAGAACAACTTACCAGATTAGATTCCGTGTTCCAGAAAGTGGCTGCTGCAAATCTGAAGCTAGTTCCCAAGAAATGACACCTGTTCCAAAAGAAAGTTCGTTTCCTAGGGCACGTGACATCAGTTGATGGAATCCAGACTGACCCAAAAAACAGGGTAATAAAAGACTGGCCACAACCAACAGACAGGACACAGGTGAGAAGTTTTCTTGGACTTTGCACTTATTGTCGGCGGTTTGTACGTGGATTTGCTACAATTGCCAAGCAGCTACATGAGCTTACTGAAACCGAAAGAAAATCTCTGTGGACCCCTGAATGTGAAGCCTCTAACAGAAAATTTAAAGAATGGTTAATGTTAATGACATAACACCAATAAAATAATATGGTCAGTAATAGGAAATTGGCGAAGCTCGCGCAGGGGCTGGGGACTGAGGAGCCGACGAGCCGCTGATGACACAATGAAGATGGCCACAGTGACGTTGCTGTCCGCCATCTTGGATTTTGTCATCATGCCCGCCATTTTGTTTTTGGATTTTCCAAACTTGGTTTTTTGGATTTTCCATACCTAATTTGTGGATGTTCCAAATTTTATTTTGGAATTTTTTCGACTGTCACTTGTCTTAAGTAATCTGCTATGCAGCCGCTGTGTTTGTTTATGTCGTCTGCTGGTGATGTCACATTTTTTCGACTGTCACTTCTGCTAGTGACATCATGATTCCAGCGATGTCTGCTAGACGGTGCTTGTGTCGCCATGTTTGATTTCGCCGCTGTCTGCTAGGCGGCGCTGCAGTCACCACGTGCGCTCTAGTCGATTGAGCTACGGATGCACTGGTGATGGAAATAGTTTAAATGTGGTATACATAAAAATAACTTTTCGTAGTAGATAAAACAATAGATTTATTTTAATATGCTAATACAATTTTATGTAAAAGTTATTCCTGATGTTACAGACTTCTTTTAAAAATATTTATAAGAGATGGTTTTCCTTTAATAATAATTCCTTCTAGCATAGTTACATAATACGATTGTATTTAAATTGTTTCTTATAACATAGATGTGGTAATTGATATATAAATATTTTCCTAAAGAATAGTTACGTATTAAAACATAGTTATCTAGCTATGCATAGTAAGTTTAAAACAAATTATGAGATTTTCCCGCACACAGACATGAATGAACTCTTTTATTGTGACCTATTTCAGTTTTTAAGCATAGACACGACCTCTTTTCAGTTACTAAGCATAGGTACCGATTATTTCAAAGCTATTTGACATTTGTCTACGAGATTCAAAATGCTGTCTCTTATTAGGCCGAGAATAAATTTTATTACTAAATACGTGCTCTGTCAGTTTTTAAGCATATTTCCCGATTATTCTATGAAATTAAAAACGCAGACGCTTGTTTAAATACAGAATAAGTTACTATGACTACATACATGCTATGTACGTTTTTAAGCATAGTTCTCGATTATTTCCAAATTATTTAATATATATCTACGAAATACAAAACACAAACACACATTAAGTACCAGAAAAATTTAATATGACTAGATACACTTGTCAGTTTTTAAACGTAGTTCACGATTATTTCCAAATTATTATAGGTTTATGAAATTCAAAACGAAAACACATATTAAGAACCAGAATAAGTTAATATGACTAGATACCGGTACACGCTTTGTCAATTTTTAAGCATAGTTCTCGAATACTCACAAACTATTTGTTATATGACTATGAAATTTAAAATGCGGACACATAATTAAAAACAGAATAAGTTGATATTACCATATACGCGCTTTGTCAGTTTTTAAGCACAGTATTCTCTATTACTTCGAAAATATTAGTCATATGTTTAAGAAATTTAAAATGAAAAACATACAAAGTCCAAGAAAAAGATGGTATGACAAGGTGTACTCTGTTATTTTGTAAGCTCAGTTCTCGATTATTTTCAAACTATTTTGACATATGTCTATGACATTTAAAATGCAGACACGTATTTAGATACAGAATAAGATGGTATGACTGCCTACGCATTCTGTCAATTCGCAAGTATGTCTCTCGATTATTTTTCAAACAATTTTGACATTTGTCTATGACATTTACAATTCAAACACGCATTTAGATACATAAGTTGGTATGACTGCCTACGTAAGTCTGTCAGCTCGTAAGCGTAGTTCTCGTTTGATGACGTCACGTGACATCGCTATGACTTAATCGTTTCTCCGTCGTAGTTCTAAAGGTATTTTATATGTTTACAGTTGTTGCTAGACAATCAGCACATAACTTTGCTTCTGCCATTGTCGAATAGATAGTGCCGTAGTCAGCCATCTTTTGTTTTTCACACATTGTCAACTAAGCGGTGCTAGTGTCGTCAGCCATCTATGTTTCCCCACTTTGCGCGGTAAATGACACACTCCTAACTGTGCCGAGTATATGTGGACTTGTTGTTCTAGTTATATTTTAATTTTGAATGTACTAAATAATAAGTACTTCATCGTTAGGCAGTGTCAATCTATCGATAGGTATCGGTTCATTAGATATACGACTGCAAAAAAAACATAATTAATGACTTTTCCTGCTCAGAATACGGTAAAGTGAAGGGATACGTGTTACGATATTTTAAAAATAAAAGTTATCAAAGCCGTTGACATTATACTTTAAAATTCATAATTTTTACGTGACAGTTGACGATACCAGCGAATGTGTATACATTCGTTCATTTTGAAAAAAAAAATACATTAATATATTTAACTATCTAATTGTTAATATGACTTTGAAAATGCGTAATTTATATGGCAATAAGGTTATGGATTAGGACCGTACTAGTTGATACAATATTAAATGAATTCACAAAGTTAACTATCTAATTGCCAGTACGACTTTTAAATATGTAATTTATTTGCTAGAAGTAAATAATATGTGCGGATACACCCAATAGCATTTTTTTTTTCGTAAGAATATTTTACCAAATTAACTTTATTTAAAACCGTTTATCATTTTGACACAGGACAAAGACATTGCATATTAATATCTGTTAAGATATGCGCTTTATCATTTTGTAAGTTATCATGCCAAATTACTGTCAATGAACCTAATATTATTAATTTTTTCGTATGATACATAATAAATTCAGATACTACCTATGGCGTTTTACACCAATTATTGGTAAAGACTATTTTGACGGAAGAAGTTGAAATTTACGGATACATATCAAATTATCATAAAACTTCATTGTACGATGAATATTAGCACTGTGTAAAACTATATCAATTACTTAATAATACAGCTGCAAACAAATCGTCCCACTAACCAATAGATTTTAATACATAGCGAATCGGTTTAAAGCAGTATGACTAAAAATAGTACCGTCGATTTATTAAACACAGCTATTTAAAGCAATATTTACATCCATAGATGACAGGCGTCAAGGTTCAAATGTTGTAAGATTATTTCAGACATTTTCGCAAGGAACATATAATTATAACTATCAATTGAATAAAATTAAATTTTCACACAAATGTGTACTAAACGCTTCGCTTAACGCAGAACCTTCGAGACAGAAAGAATATAGTCATCGACCGGCATGTTTACATGTCTGGTGGAAGGCAGGGCAGTCCACGATGCATTCCAATACGGTCATGAACCCTAGACGATAAATAGCCTGTGTCCTCTATTCTTTCTTTTGGTAAAAATACTACTAGGAAAAAATCTATACATATCAATTATTAATTATCCTTAATACCTAGTAAGGCAGTTGTATTTCAATGGGTGTTAAAATATATTCGATAATTTTTTTTTTCAGTAGAGTAATCTCGTTACCCAGTACAAAAATAATACTAAACACTACGTAATCATCAGCAAAGTAAAGCTTTGTTTCAGTTTAGTTGACTAGCATCTGACGTTGTACGCGTGTGTGTACTGAATCATAGCAAATGTTATTGTTAGTCTTCGTAGCGTAATTTTGCACTACGTCCAGTACGCCTGATAGTTGAAAAAACCGTAAACGCATTGAACTAATATTAAATGGCAAGTGTCTATGAACTTATAAGCAGAAAACAATTCGTTAAAAAAAAATTTGCTTGAGATAAAAAGTTTTAAATATACATATATATATATAATTATCAATACACATTCATATACTTATTTATACAAAACAGCAGAAACTGATTACGTGTTAAAAAGCCCTTTTTTGAATTGTTTTGAAGAGTTGTTCATACTGTGTTGTTAAAATAGTGATCGTCGAAAAAACCGTAAACGCATTGAGCTAATAGAAAATGTCAAATATCTATGAACTTATAAGCGGAAAATCATTGGTAAAAAAATTCATTATTGAAATAAACAGTTTTTAAATACACATAATTATGAATATGCACATTTTATATTTTATTTCTTCATAACAGTAGAAACAGATTATGTGTTAAAAAAACTTTTCATTAATCGTTTAGAAGAGTTGATCGTACTGTGCAGTTTAAACAGTTGATGAAAATGAATATCACTTACAGCTTATACCACTATAAACATAGCGATGTCACGTGATGTCATAAATCGATAACTTCGCTTACAAACTGAGAGAATTGCGTAGGAAGTCATACCATCTTATTCTGTATCTAAATATATGTCTGCATTTTAAATGTCGTAGACATATGTCAAAATAGTTTGAAAATAATCGAGAACTAAGCTTACAAAATAACAGAGCACACATTGTCATACCAACTTATTCTTGGACTTAGTATGTTTATGCATTTTAAATGTCATAAAACATGTGACTAATATTTTGGAAGTAATAGAGAACTATGTTTAAAAACTGACAAAGCGCGTATCTGGTAATATCAACTTATTCTGTATTTAAATACGTGTCTGCATTATACATTTCCTAGACTTATGTTAAATAGTTTGTGAATATTCGAGAACTATGATTAAAACTGACAAAGCGTGTATCTAGTCATATTTACTTATTCTGGTACTTAATATGTATCTGCGTTTTGAATTTCATAGACATATGACAGTTAGTTTAAAAATAACCGAGAACTATGCTTTAAAACTGACAAAGCGTGCATCTGTTCATATTTACTTATTCTGGTGCTTAATATGTGTTTGCGTTTTGAATTTCATTGACATAAGACAAATAGTTTGGAAATAATCGAGCACTATGCTTAAAAACAATAGTTTGTTTATAATCGAAAAAATGCTTACAAACTGACAAAGCATTAATCTAGTCATATTAACTTATTGTGGTACTTAATATATGTTTGCGTTTTGAATTTCATTGACAAATGACGAATAATTTGAAAATAATCCAGAACTATGCTTAAAAACTGACAAAGCATATATCTAGCCATATTAACTTATTCTGGCACTTAATATGTGTTTGTGATTTGAATTTCATAGACATATGACAAATAAATTGGAAAATAATCTAGAACTATGCTTAAAAACTGACAAAGCATGTATGAAGTCATAGTAACTTATTCGGTATCTAAAAAAGGGTCTGCATTTTCAGTTTCATAGAATAATAGGGAACTATGCTTAAATACTTACAGAGCGCGTATTTTGTCATATAAACTTATTCTCGGTCTAAATAAGAGACAGCATTTTGAATCTCGTATACATATGTGAAATAGCGTACCTATGCTTAGAAACTGAAAAGAGGTCGTGTCTACGCTTAAAAACTGAAATAGGACACAATAAAACATTTAATTCATTCCTGTGTGCTGGAAAATCTCTTAATTTGTTTTAAACTTACTATGCATTGCTAGATAATTATATATTGTAAGACAAAACTATGCTTTAGGAAAATATTTATATAACAATTATCAAATCTATGTTATAAAAAATAATTTAAATAAAATCGTATTAAGTGACTATGCTAGAAGAATTATTTTTAAAGGAAAACCATCTTTTATAAATTTTTTTAAAAGAAGTCTATAACATAAGGAATAATTTTTACATACAATTGTATTAGCATATTAAATTAAATCTAATGTTTTATCTACTACGAAAAGTTATTTTTATGTATACCACATTTAATCTATCACCATCACCAGTGCATTCGTAGCTCAATCGACGCCGACCCCCGTAGCTCAGTTGGTTGAGCGACCGACTTGGATACGAGGGGTTCTGGGTTCGATTCCCAGGCCTGGCTGGGTGTAAAATTTGTGTTTGTCCGTTAGCGTCTTTTCAATTGTCAGAGTCACCAAATACTGTCACAACTGGGGAATGGTCAAATACTAAAGCTGTAAAGGGGGGGATATTTGGCTCATTGGCGATGTTGCGACCTCGCCAAGGAGCCTAACATTAAAAAAAAATAAAAAATAAAAAATAAAAAATCGACTACAGATCATGTCTATCTTACTGACACAAAGATTGCAAGATCGAATCCAACACCCGGCGAACTAAAAAATTTTAACTTGATAAAACAAATTAAATCATAGGGGCCATTATCCTATATACAAAAACAAGCAACTTCGCCCGTAACAGCAACACAATCCAGCAGTCAACAATGTAAACAAACACGGTGACACCAGCATCGCCTAGCAGAAGACGAAGAAAACAAACATGTCGACTGCAGCGCTGCCTAGCAGACAGAAGAGAAAACAAACATGGCGACACCAGCACCGTCTAGCAGACAACATTGGAATCATAACATCACTAGCAGAAGTGACAGTCGAAAAAATGTGATATCACAAGCAGACAATGTAAACAAACATGGCGGCTGTGTAACAGATGACGTAAGACAAGTGACAGTCGAAAAAATCCAAAAATCAAATTTGGAAAATCCAGTAAACCAAATTTTGGAAGTCGAAATTAGGAAAATCCAAAAACAAAATGGCGGGCGTGATGATGTCATCCAAGATGGCGGACAGTGATGTCACTGCGACCATATTGATTGCGGCTCATCGGCTCCCCAGCCCCTGCGCCAGTTTCGCCATTTTCCTACTACTACAGTCACAGCTTAAAATGTCCCATAGAAAAAAATAATTGCAGAGAATCTTACGTGATAGTTCAGTGCTTGTCTCGTGGCGACGTGGCATTTGATGCGTGCTACCAGATCGCCCTAATAAATCTGTCGCTTCTCAGCCCAAGCACGCAGGTAAGCGGCGCCCTTTAAATAATTTGTTTTTGTGTTCCATTTCATTTTTTGCATCACAGTTGGAATAAAATTTACAATGCTGATTTTTCTGTTAGTCTCGCGTGTGCCGGCATCTAGTTTTTTAGTATCTCAACCTTATAACTTGTTGCTAGAATGTTTTCCTTTGTTTTATTCCACTTGACACGTCACCAACACTAAGGAGTTTTTGTGTGGTAGACATTATTTGTAGATAGTCGCACACTGCACAGCTAACACATTTTAAAGCAGATTAATCGAGACTAACATCCTGCTAATCTCGTCAACCATTATTGTCAAGTGATATATCTGCATGCTTCATCTAGATGAGCTGGAATACTGCCGACGCTGATTGGAGTTTAATCTTTTGCCAGGCTTCGCGTATTTTTTTGTACTTCAGATTACATATGGAACATATGAGATTCTGATAACAGAATTAAATTATGGATACGGAATGCGCCATTGTATTAAACATTTAACAGTATACAGCCTACTCCAACTGAGTGAGTGACATGTGTGTTAAATAAGGCAGCCTTCCAAAATGTCTGGTCTATACAGATTATAGTTTACCACAAATTTCTACCATGGGTATGACAAAAAGCATGACAAAATCATGTCAGAGAAGCACTTTCATTCGAACTTTCACAAAAAAAAGTTTGCACTAAATTTTTTTTGTTTTCACTCTCATGACAAACATGCTACCTATTAAAAGGAAGAGATGGTTGCCACATTGAATTTTTGTATTTTGTGTCATAAATTTTATTTTGGGTAAATTTATGAAACTTTAACCTAACTGCCGAATACAATACATATTCATTAAATTTTAGACATCATAAATCTTTGTTTGCCATTCTGTTGTAACAGATATAATTGCAATAAAGAAAGTGATAAGAATTTTCTAACTGCGATTTCAATATGTAGCAACAGTAATGGCAAACCAAGGTTTATGATGTCTAAAATTCTATCAACATATATTCTATTCTGTAGTAAGATTAAAGTTCTATAAGTTTACCCAAAGGGAAAGTTATGGCATAAAATACAAAATTTAATACAACGACAATTTTTCGCTCTTAAACAATGAAAATATTAATAAGAGCTAACTGATTAATTCACAAATGAATGATGCAACAGGCTTTTTCGGCTTCTCTCAAATTGCAGAACTCTTTGCTAGATTTGTCAGAGTGTCTACAGAAAATTCCTACATGAAAAAAAATTCATAATAAGGGCTTGAAGGTACACAGCTACAGGTATTGTTCAACTATAAATTTAAAATTTATAATTTACCTTTATGAACTGGCAGTCAGTAGAAAACATTCTTAAAATAATTCACTGAACCGGACTTTTTCAAAAACATAAGCTTGCAAAATATTGAGGCAAATATGACATGCGACCTCCAGTGAAATAACCACGTAATAAACCATTTTAATATTCACTTTTGATACTCACGCGGCACTCATTATCACTGGAACTATTAACATGATTAATAAAGCATTAGCTGGTTTCAATCCAAGTGCTGTCAGGCCAGCATATGAACCAGCACCAAATATCCCAGCACCTCCTGTTCCTGAAGACCATGTGGACACTACATTTCTGAAATACAAAAATAATCATGCACAAATAAAGGTGCACATCATGTCCATATGTATTAAAATTAAAATATTTGGAAGAAGCTGAAATACCTTTAATTCACTGTAAGAAAATTTTAATATGTAAGTAATAATTTGTGAGGTTGGTTTGTGCTAATGTTGCTCCTCTGCTTTCCACTAAACCAATTACAAATGTGTTTTAATATAGCATGGAAGAACTGAACTACTACAGTAACAAGCTTATAGAGATATCACCTGCCAAAAATTTAGTTCAATGTCACTAATTAAACTTAACCTATATTATCTAGAATCCATATTTGCAGATAGTAGAGGTGAATGCAAGGGAAATTACAATTAAAGAGTCCATTTCATTTTCAACTTATTAATTACCATTCTCTCACCATTGTCTACAATGAATTACACTCAACAAGTACTTCTCTCTCTTCACATGAATAAGCTTCTACGAGAAAGTTTGACACAGAGAAAAACAAGGATGATAACACTTAATAGCAAAAATGTCTATCTTAATCATATAGCGACTTTTTCCACGACTAGATGTAAACTACTGAATTTATATATGCCCAGATTTATTAGCACATACATCTAGATATCTGCTCCAGAGAATGACAATGCATTATTCTTACTTGGGAGTTGAAATATTTGTACAGCAAAACCCCAATTCTATGATCACAGTTCCAATGATGGCGGTGATTTTAGAACAACATTTTCAGAAACTATTAAAAATATGAAAATTCAAATAAACAAAAAATGTAAAATATAAGAAGTTATAGTTCATTTTTTTAAACATAGGTTTGTAAGATTGCAACAGTATTATAACTGGTGTTGCTACCATCAACTGGAAGGCAGCCGATGTAAACGGAAAAAAAAATATGTGTAAAAAATAAAAAATAAAAAACGTATGCTTGGTCATTCTAGTAGCATGCACCCTGGTGAATAATGCCATGTGCCTGATGAGTTAGGCCACCTGCGCCAAACGTAAACTTGTGAGTGAGTGACTCTAGCTGAGCTCTCTCGCCGCCCACCATCACCTCATATGGGGATGTCTCACTTTAACACAATTCCATCTGCCCGCCACCTCTTCTGGCCGTGTTTCCTTCGAAGTGTCTAGTGTTCAGGCACCTCCGGCCATACGTAGTTTTCCCTGCCTCTCAGAGCACTTCTCACTCGTTCCTTTTTATTCCTCCTCTGTTATAGGGCATTCAAAATTAAGCAACACATTTTGCTGTCAGAGTTACTCAACATTCTTCTATCAATAACTAAAGATAGTTTTTTCCAATATGTCCTCACACATTGGTAAACAGTGAACGAAATATTTTCATATCCATTCTCTACGACATATTTATTTCTTCTGGGAGTTATCTGATGCTATTTAATAACCCGGAAGATCTAACAGGCCATGTAATATGTTGACCTGCAAAACATGCAAACACGTAACTAAAATGTGTGGTTTTAAGTGTTTCATTTGGAAGATATAAAATGTATATCAAAGTATTACTTTATTATTACAACTACAGTTCTGCCAGTGTTGCTCAACCTTCTCTTTTCAACAACCAAACACTGTCTCTTCCCAGAATGCTACCATATGGTGTTAATCAGTAAACATGCATTTTTTTTCACTCAAAATTGTAACGGCCTGCTTAATTCGTAGATATGAAAAATAAGTTTACGGAAAACAAATCTTTTACCGTAGGCATGTCGTTTGGAATATATTGTTTAATAATTACTAAAAGACTGTTTTGCTATTATAATTACAGAATTTAAATGTGTAACAGTTTAAGTAGAAGGATTATTGCCACACACACACATGGCCTACTGGCGAGCAACAAATATGCTACATCCTCATACAAATGAGTAAATCGTTATATCCTTAAATTATTATAGGAACTCGTCAGAAAATGCAACTACCGGATATAATTGTACCATCATGGCAGGTGAAGGTTGGCATCACTGCCCTGGCGGCATCCGGCGAGTCTCGTTACAATGATGATTGACTGTCTTATTTCTTGCTGTATAATCAAATGTACCATAACATGGTGTCAGCGGTAAACACTAGACAAGACGGATACCGAGGAATCGGAAGTGTCACCCAATTGATTTTACAAAACCATCATCATGGCCGTCGTGGGAGAGAAGGTTTCAGCACTACATGGCAGTGTCTGGATATACGTCCAAGACAAATAAAGAACAAATTGATATCCTGTTATATCTTCTGGGCACGGTCTATGAAGTTAGAGGTCTTGACACTGAGGAATGAAATGTGACTCCCTTCTTGTCGCCGAACGCTAGTAGTAATTTGGTTGAAGATTTGTCTTGTTTTTGTATTTGGTTTAGCTTAAAATGTAAAGTTGTTACTGGAATTGCGAGTATTATATTGTAGAAAAAAATGGGAACGTAATTTTGTATTGGAAGACATTTTTTTACAACAATAAAATTAAATTTTTCAATATTTTACATGTAGATGCACATTGCAACGATTCTAAAATTTTGTAGGGCACGAAATATAGTTTTTGTTCGAATATGTTCACTAAAACAATAATACACAATATATTTCTTCAGACTACTTTTATAAACAGTTCCACACATGCCAATGCATTTATGGATACGGAACATGTATATACTATATCAGCTTACCTTATTAACATTATTTTATGTAAATAATAGCAAAAATGTTAAAACGTGAGATGTAAACAAGACAAATCTTCTACCAAATGACTACTAGCGCTTGGCGACATGAAGGGGTCACTTTCTCTTGCTGGAGAGCATACACAGTGTCAAGACCTCTTCCTCTTAGACCGTGCTTCTGGGTGAACAGGTGGAGGAAATATGGCCACAGATTCAGCCTTCACCAGCGACGCAAGAACTAGTACTAAAAGCTTTTAGAGAGTATTTCAACTCGCGGACAAACACTATCTTCGAAAGATACAAGTTCAACTCTCGCGTGCAGATGCAAGGTGAATCAATAGGTGAATTTGTCACGGCACTACACACACTAACAGAGAGCTGTGACTATGGAGGTTTAAAAAGCGAATTTATTCGGGATAGAGTGGTTGTAGGTATGGCTGACAAAAAATCCAGTGAACAACTACAGTTACGGCCAGGACTTACATTAGATGAAGCAGTTTTGGTTGCCAAGCAAGCAGAAATGCAATCAAAACAGTCGTTCGTGCTACAGCACGAGCAGCATGTAAGTGAGGTTAACAGACTTCAGACTGGAAGACACTCGTCTACAAAAGGGCAACAAAATAGTTCACTCCGATGCCAGTTTCATGCACAATACCAGGCGTCACCTCCACAAGGATCTTCTACTCGTCCAGAAGAGAATCGGTGGCAGTACTGTGGATTACATTGACATGAGAGAGTTAAGTGTCCAGCTCGTCAAGCTACTTGCTACAGTTGTGGTAAGCTGGGACACTGGGCTACGGTGTGCAAAGCAGGAGGAAGGCAAAGTCAAGGTAAGGTTTTTAATGTGACAGGGAATGGACAGAATAGGTAGGAGGAAAGAGATACAGGCGAGGACATTGTTACAAAGTTTAGCCTGGGAAGGGGAAGATAAATAAGCCAGAGATGGAAGGTAACAAGAGTTTATTAGAATAGAGAACAAGGAAATACAGCAATACAGAAATAGAGGCGAGTGGAAGGGTTAGGGTAAGGCGAGACAGGAGATAGGTAAAGGATCGCTCTCCTTCCCTAAACCAACAGGAACTCACCGCTCGT
>PNEQ01085637.1:31297-52060 GCA_003012365.1 Medauroidea extradentata | reverse complement strand
ATATATATATATATATATATATATATATATATATATATATATATATATATATGTATACACATATATACATTGCTAAAGCTATAGCTAGATGCACGTTAAGTTACGAGTCACAAGATACTGCGACAAACATAGCACACTGTTGTCGAAGTAATACGGTCACAAGTCAGAAGCAGCCATTAGTAAGGACAGTACCTATTTATTAAAGTTTATGTCCCTTTTTTAAAACGTTTAAACTAGAAAGAATTCAATGGTACATGGGCATAAATTCTAACATAATACTTTTTCCAGTAGGCAAGCCTCAACATTACGAAAATCACTTTATAACATGTCACAATTTTACTGCAACGCAAAAAATTGTTTTGACATGGTGTGTTTATAAAGCTTTATTTTTATTTCAATGTGATAGGTACATTTATGGACTTGTAACATTTAAAAAAAGTTAAGCAAGCTATCAAGAAACTGTCACAGACCCTAATTAAATTTCCCTTTTTTATTGCCGTATTACTTTGACACTGCGATAGAGCTTTGTAATGATGAAACGATCCCTGAAACGATCCGTGTTTTAATGTAAAAAACTGAGAATCTTATTTTATTCGATTTCAGCCGAAGTAATCCAAAGTTAGTTCCAAATTACTGCCAACCTTACAACAATTTTTACAACTAGTATGTTTCACTTTCTTAGAATAGTTGACAGTGTTTCAGACATAGCGTTTAAATGTTTTTATTTAGGGATGTACTATGTTTTCTAGAATAAAAATGAAATGCAAACTTATTTTACAGTAACCTTACATTAAAAATGCATATAAGTTATTGTGATGGAATATTAATCTCAGTCACATCTTATAAAGCATCACTTACAGTTCTATGGAATTCGTACATTGGGAACCGAACATCACATCGTATGGACGGCTAAAACCTCTTTCTCCCTGCAGTAAATCCTAAGAACTTCACAGAAATAGAAGGGAGAATATATATATATATATATATATATATATATATATATATATATATATATATATATTTAAGGGGATAATAATGTTCTAGTTACACCCATGAATTTGTATCAAAATACTTCAAGCACATTGAAATAGCTACCATAACGGAGCGGACAAGAAACGCATGGACACCATCGAAAGTAAAAATTAATAACAGTTTTCCACGAATTTTGATGACAAAAGCGACTTAGTGATCGCGAGTTATATGCAAAAATATTAACAGGCATTACTTCGGTACTGAGCAGTTTATTTTAATTTAATTTTAGTTCTATTGGGCGTTAGGTTTCGTCGACAGCGAAGTCTTTAGAGACGGTTGCACATACCTTCATATAATGACAGCAACAGGGAGAGGTGACCAAGGCCTATGTGAAGGTACCATCCTAGTATTTGCCTAAAGGAATTTCGGGGAACCGTGGGAAACCAGCTGTAACGTAGAACGCATACTTCGAGTATAATTGGAAATAATTAGTTTTCCATATTCGATTTGCAGGGGCCTGTTTTATCCGTGCTTATTATTATTTTGTTTGGTAACTAAATGCGGCTCTTTTGAGAATTAGTTGATTAGAAAACCATTCAATTATGAGGCATTTGATGTTAAAACCTGTCGAATTTGAAATTCTGCAAGGTTATTATTATTTCATTTAAAATGTGATACATGTAAATTACGATTTTGGTAGCCTATTTTACTCATAACCTTGTTGTAAATTAATCAAATGTTGGCATTTAAATTTAACTATAGGTAATATTTTCAGCGGCAAAATAAGCAAATCATAGCTCTAGCTGTTTAGGAAATGATTTGAAATGTTGTGTCAGTTTCTGACTGAATTTTTCTAGTACTGTTGCACAGCCGTATTTAGCAGAAGACCGCGGCCGTGCATGTGGCAACCCTGTCAAGGACGGTCGGTTTAAGTCCACGATTCATCATTAAAATTACTTCCACAATTATTTTTTTATTTGTAAACGAGAGCAGATAAAAAAAACCTTTGCACAGTTTTGTTAAAAATTGTTTTCACTGTATAGTCAAATTTTTCCTAGACAAAAAAATAAACTGATTTGGCTAATTAGTTCATTAATGAGAATTTCCTTGATTGCATAATTAGCTGAAACAGTGTCGTGGCGTGTGTGTTGCAAGGTAAGTTGTACTTTGCGAGGTCGGTACAGATTCATGGGTTGTCTATCGGTAGTGGCAAGCCACGAATATGATGCCACAGCCACTTCTAACAGGTAACTATGGAATTTGTACAGATCGCGAAGTACAGCTTGCCTTGCAACACACCCACGCCATGCCACTGAGCTGAAAGCCATGTGTATTTTGTCTTGGAAAAATTAGTAAATATACTATACACTTTTGTAAACAAAATTGTGCAAAATTTTTTGATAGCTGCTCTCGTTTAGGAATAAAATATAATTAATAGCAGTAAAAATTACGCATCATGGCCTTAACAGCGGTAACGACTTTCCCTGATTCGCCGGTATGTAGGACATATAAACTAATGTGGAAATAGCATTACCTAAGGAGATCTCAAAGGAGTGTTTAGATGACACTTCTTGGCAGGGTTGCCATATCGAAGACAGCGGTCTTCTTCTAAAGCCGGCTATGTAGCGACCTGAAAAATTAGCGTTTTGTTTTGGGTCGAAGCTAAAATTCAAACAACTGTAAGTTTGTGTGATATTCGCCATCGGCTGATAACACTCTTTAAAGAGCACTGAGATAGTGATGAAGAAATATCGAAATGCTGGCCCAATTACGTGTCAGCACTGTCAACTAGCAGCCAACGAACAGCTACCGTCTACACAGATATTCTTGGAGGCTAGTTATCGGGTCCGTGAACGCGCGATTTTTCCCGGTCTCTACCTATGAGCCAGTGTTGCCAGGTCGTGGGACTTCGTAGGACTTTCTGAATAAATAATTAAATATGGGACAAAGGGATTTTTACTGTAAATATTAATGTTATGGAACTTTTATTCACAACCTTATTTGATAAGTTATTATTAGCTTCCTAGTATATATTAAGTCTTTTTTTTATCATTGTTGCGTTGTGGATTACGTTTAAGTGTTTTGTATGTGTATCTACTTTGTAAGTTATATAGAGATTTGTATATTTCATCTCTTTGGACGTGTTACATGCCATAAGGGTTCTTTCCAAAGGTTAGAAGCACAAGGCACTGAATCATACAAATAAATAACATATGCAATATATTGTACAAATTAACGGTAAGCTTAAAAATAATGCTGTCTCGAGACAATATTACACTTTTTTTTTTCAGCTATGGGATTTCCACTCCTCTCAACACTGGCAACACTGCTATGTACGTTGGCAATAGTGAAGCGCTGTACGAGTGTGCTCGTGGGAGGTAGGAGACAGGCCTCAGCCGAGAGAGCGCTGGGAGGTGAGTGTACGTGCTGGACGCAGCGCAGCATCAGACAGCCTTGGCCAGTGCATGGTTGTATGTGTGGACCTCAGGTTAATAACCCGCCTCGTGCAGACCAATGATTCATATACCTCTCCTCCCTTCCTTCCTCTATCTTCAGCACCCACTGTACCAGCCACCTGTCGTGCCCGCCGGCACGTTACCCCTACCTCACCCGAGCGGCCTTCATCCCTGGCCTTCCGCATACACACACCTGCAACGCCATTATCTCACACATCCAGTGGCGGCTCGTGGGCTGTCAAGCACAGCTGCAGTTATCGAGAAATGTACAGGGTTGTGTGCTAGTTGACGTTACAGCCACTCGCTGGTCTGTACGTGCCGCATATTACTGTGTGATCACAAAAAGTTCAGTAGCCAGTAGTTGTCCCATGGTCAGTGGTCTATGGCGTTTTCCCCCAGGATTGTACAGTTCTGACTATTCGCAGCCCTCTTTGGCAACAACCCACGAGCTGTCATTGCCTCTCGCCAGCGCTATAAAAACTCACTGTTAAGCCCTGACTAAGGTTAACTCTACTACAGGTAAGAAATAAAATGTTTTTTCTTGTGGGAGAGTTTGGTACAAGGAAAAAAATGCTGAAACTAAAAATAATAAATAAAAAAATTCAATATTTTCTTAAATACAAAAAATTTTTATTCTTTATTTTTATGAGGATGACATTGTAGCCCGCTATGTCTTTATCCACGATGATTTTTGTGTTTGGTACATCAGTTGGTTTTAGCGTAGTCCTTAAAACGGAAACATGCAAAATATGACTTTAACAAGCCATTATGCGAAAACTATGAGAGATAAAAAAATTTCATAAGAGCCAAATTTAGTCACATTTTGTGTCTAAAATAAGAAAAAAATATCTGGTACAAATAAAAAAAAAATGATGACAATTGCGGTAGACCGCGCCCTAAGGTGTCCGCACTGGTGGACGTATTTTTCATGTTCCAGTCCAAGAAGTGCGGAGAGCTAAGGGCGACAGAATACGAGCATCACGCTTCACCCTAGCCTCTACAGGCGCAAGTCACTGGACTCGAGTGTAGTCTCACAGATAACTCGCCTCCATGACACATTCAGATGCGACCACATCATTTTATGACATAATACTGGGGATGCAGTTGTATTGTACACGCTTATACGTTTTTAAATATTTTGAACCAAGAACATCACGTCTAAAAGTAACTACTACATGGATTCTCGCATAAGACATTTCGAAGTTCGCCAATTTACCGTGCAATGGTTATATGTATGGCTTTCTGGGATATGACTAAATTCCTTTCAGGAATTATCTGCATGTTCTATGTATGTTGACTACAGCTTACTGGCTTTTCTTCCGTTTTTTTTATTGTGGGATTTTCTTCAACACAGCAACATTCACCAGCAATGGCGTATATCCCCCCTCCCCCAAATTACGTTCATAATACGAACCCATTGCAAGAATCGTTCCACGATAACACACAAAAATACACGTTTTCACAATTTTCGGGCGCGAGAAAACAAGGTGCGCATGCGTCTAATGTTCTTAAAATGCTATTGCTGATCAGACATCAAACACGTGCATTGAGTAGTTTTCCAATAAACTTGTGTCGGTTGATATTGTACACAGCGCTCGGAGACTTGGGAAGGCGGCCATCTATTCTCACGGGTCTTGAAGTCCTGGCCTCAAATCACAAACGTGTGGTGTCTCAGTAACCTTATTCTGATTGGCACAGCCAAAAAGCCGCGTCTCTGAATAAAAACACGCTGCCAATTACCATGAAGCAAAGCTACAGAAGTGCACGTAAGGCATTGACACAAGCTGGTTCAAAAATATTTTCATATAAATATAGGCCTAGAGTAACTGGTAATGTATACATAACCGACATTCTTGTTTTGTTATTGGTGTGTCCATTCACTGAGCCAGTACTGAACGTCTGTGATTCGTCTGTGAATAGCTAACACGTGCCAAATAACAATCACTCGATGACACAAGGCGCAGTACGGTACATTGGTTTACAGAACCTACGCCGTCATAAAAGATTCTCGTATAAATTTCTGTATCTCTACTCTTATTCTGCTTACATAGACTACCCAGTAATAGTGTGCGTTCTAAATAAAAACAACAATGAAAATAATAATTTTTACACAACTTCAATACGACAAAACCGATCACACTAGCAAAAACTATGTCAAGAGCGTATTTTTAAATAGAGTAATCAAATAGAGTAATAAGGAACAAAACAAAAATATCTGCAACTAAAAATAACAAGATGGTGCCCTATAACCTAGAAACTTAAGATAGTGATAACTGGCATAATTTTGAGTTGTTTCAGACGGCAATGCGAAAGCATATAGAGGTCAAAAAAGTTTATGTAGAACAATGAGATTTTGGCATGCCGTTAGGGAAACGTACTAGGCTATAGGAATGCCTGTTTTTTTTAAATTTAGTTAACATTTTTAATATTACGTAAAATTAAAATAATTGCGGGAACTTTTTTTTAACAAGTTTGACAACTCGCAGAAAATGAAGTAATCGATCTATCGAAGAAAAAAATTGTAAACTAGCAAAGTTACGTGTCACTTTCGTTCGTAGCCGATAGTTCATAAAAATAATAATTTTTCAACCTATATAATCTGTGTGTATTAGTTTGATGTACTGTAACAATACATTTGAGCCTAAAATTTTGTTCCCACCACCTTCTCAAAACCCCCAACCCTTTATGTGAACTTCTTACTGTCTGACAACAGAAGGATTCCAGATTTACGTTGGCTCCATAAAAAATCGGTCTTACCCGCGCGAGGCGACAACAATTTGAAAATTCCTGCAACTGTTTAAACTACGTTGTGTGTGTGTGCGTGTGTGTGTGCGTGTGTGTGTGCGTGTGTGTGTGTGTGTGTGCGCGCGAGGAGGAAGGATAGGAATCTCCGTAGAGAAGAGGAACTAGAACTTCTGAGAAACGATACATCTGGTACAGACCTGACCAAAATTCATGTTTATCGATTTTTTTGTTACGTACGAACTTTATTAATTAGCCATAACTATAATCAGGAAATTGAAATTTTTTCAAATTAATTTTACAACAAGACTCCAAAGGCGTACGAATACCCGTTACGCTTGCTAGAGAGTGTTTATATATGCGTGTGTGTGTGTGTGTATATATATATATATATATATATATATATATATATATATATATATATATATATAAAATTATTAAAAACACTCTACCTACAAATAAGATGGGGATCAGGTATAGTTTGGTAGTCATTTAATTCAACTGTGCTTGTCTGTAATTTTTTGTTTTATCAGTTGAATGATACCACGGTACGGGCATTACAAATTAAATATTTTTTGTGACTTTATATCCAAGCTGCAAGTCATAGAAGAAAAATTCCTAACATTAAGTCAAATATTTACGACCTTGAAATAATGAAAAGCAATCTGGGTTGAAATTTATTGGTTTAACTATATTTAGCAGCGAGGACGAGAAATCACAAAGAAAAATAAATAACGGCCAATCCAAAATATATTTTTTTAAACTGCGTCGCACCATGCTTCTACCACAGTGACTACCAAGTCTCGCCGCGCCGCGTCGTGCTGCCACTGTGGAGGCACTCGCTGTCTGCTGACTGCTGTTCCATCCACGTCATCCCAGCTGACTTGTCGGCGACCCCGCGATGCGTGAAGGGCCCCATCGATCACTGTCTGTCAAGTCACCGACACTCGCGGTTATCCCGAGAAATAATCGATCCATCGCGATAAACTCGCAAGATGACCCTGTGGTTTGTACTCGTACATTTTGTTTTTCGTGCTGCACCCTGAGCGTGGGAATTATTCACTGTGCCACCAAAAAATGATGCTGCATAGCTAACGACGTCATAAGTGGTCCCCTGACGGCACGTTAGAGGCTCACTAGTGACGGAGCTATAAGGTCCACCTTGAAGCGCGCGTCAAATGCCGCATCGCCATTACGTGACCACATAATGATTTTATAAGTGGAAAGTTTGCAGCAAAGTTCAGACCACGTTTCCATCCGAGTTTCACATACGTCCGTTTACAGTGTTTTTAGTGAGCGTGGTGCCTTAGCAATGACATTCCGTCCTTGTCCGAAGTGTTTTTTTTTTTTCGTACACTGTCTACCCTGTACAATCAGACACTATTGAGACAGTTCTTGAACTAGCAGGTTTTTTTATGTTTCTTAAATAAGCGAAACACCAAGTCGTACTATAGTCTCTCAACTATTTATTACAGATCCGTTTCACTGCACGTTTGCGACGGTGAGAGTTGTGGAAAAAATCATAATACAGGGATAAAGAATTTTAATCGGCCTATATGAAATGACACCAATAACATACTTATACAAGACTGTCCTAAATTGCGCCGTCACATGAAATAGTTACAACTACAGCTGACACAATACAAAAATAACAGGCAACAAGACATTCCGCTTTGTGGAGTCAGAAACATAGCCCACGTGTTATTGACCTGCAAATGGTAAACATTCAGTTGGTATATTATTTTAATAAACTTCTTAATTTACTGTATACAGTACTGTGTAAGTGTTGCATACATACATATTGTAAATTATCGGCAGTGTAAAATGCTAAACTCATGTGTTCATACGTGCCAGTGTCTTCCCTAGCTGTCCCTGTCTCGGAACACTTAAGACCTAAGGCCATTGATTCATGCTATGAATTTTATTTTCTAGATTCTGAAGCATTGCACGTTTGATTTTTAAAATACATTTTTAGTGTGCGCAAATCGTAATATGGGAACAATAAGGACCATGCTGCCACGCTCGACGCGAACAGTAGCGCCTACGGCCTCCTAAACTGGCAGCAATGCTTTCGTAGGGCTCTATTTTTCTACGATACCTTAAAAGATTAGCCTACCATTTTATTAGGCGATATGATAGTGTGTACACAGTACAGGAACTTTTGTAAGCTACTTTAACAAAAAAAAAAAATGGCAACTAGTTTCCAAAAAAAAATTTTGTAAGTTCACAAAAATACTGTAAACTTTACAGGAAATGCTTGTATACATACAATATGTATATGTACAAATATTGTTGTATATTTACCAAGAATAATGTAATTTTAAAAATACATTCTTTTACATTTACCACAAATTTTTTGAAGTTTCACAAAATGTTTGGCATCCAGTTTCCAAAAAAAAATTTTTGTAAAAGTACAAAATATTTTGGAAAATGTGACAGGCCGTCGAATGTTATTTTGATTCTCAACAAACACAATGCTCATAAAACTATACCCCACTAGTTCCCACGTGTATTTGGAATATTTAGACCAGTTTAATGAACTGCGACGTTCTTGTTGTAGTGCCTAAACTGATACATGTTTATGCAATAGTTTACAAGTTTATATTGTAAAAGTAATAATTTTTTTCACGGTGTAATAAAAGCCAACGCAAGCATATAGACCTACCTAGTGGTGGCTCACGGAATCCAGGTGTTATTTGTTGAGTTACTGCAAAAAAAAAGTTTTTTTGAGCCCAAAATCCCTGTTCTTAATTAGCGTGCCGAATTTTTAAAAGTTATAGAAGCATAGCACATAAACGTATAGGGAATAAGCTGAACGGTTTCGCTTATCACATAACTAGAGATGACGGTTTATCGCGGGAAAACTTGACTGTTTGCTGAGTTTCAACGTACGTTCAGCTTATGAAAAGATCACTCGCTTTAGCTTGTACTTGGAGCTGTTACCCTATTTGACTGAGCCAGTAAGAATCCCGCTGTTGTAATATTTGATGCTGGTCTGCAGACAGCTACGTTGTGTCAGACGTATAGCACCCGGTCATACATTTCACAAGAAACTACAATGTTTTCAAGGGTAGGTTGGCACAAAAAATGTTCGCAATATACCATCATCTCTAAACATGACTTGTGTGACACGCTACAAAACAGCTCGTGCACAAGGTAGGCCTGCATAGTTCTAATGCAGCATGTACATATGGATGCAGCCTTGCTGTAGTTATCTACTGTAGGATAAGAAGCTACTTCCTCGTCCAACTAGGCCATGGCCAACTACTAATAACAAACTTCCGTGCTACGTTCACAGGCAGATGCGATGTGCCTGCCAGTATGAGCATGGCGTTACAACCGTATTTACGCCACAAACGTTTTTTTTTTTTAAATAAACGATTAAAGTTATTTGAGGCTAGTGAAACATGACACTCAGGGAGATTTCAACTATCGGGTCAACTGACTTTTCACGAGCGTAGCATGACTCAAAATTTGAGGAGGTGGCAATATTACCTAACAAAATGTATCAGCGATAGTTGTGTATGAAACTGAAACACAAACATTAATTCATATTTATGTCTACTTATATGTCAAAGTGTTGCAATACCCAAAATTTTAGTGCTACCGGCAAAACAACGTTTGACAACTTTGATGTGGTGGGGGATATTTGCCCTCTGTGGTCATCCCCCTTCTCCGAGCCTACGCTATGGGTACGGTTCCGTGGAAACAGGGATGAGCGGAGGTACTGGACAGTTGGCCGTCTTACGTCTCCCAAACCACACATCGTTTTAAATAACTTCGCTTCTCATCCAACAGTGGCTCTTATTCTTTGGAAATCAGACTCTAGCTGAAGTTCCGACAACTCAGAAAATCTACCCTAAGCCAATTTTTTTAGTGGAAAGGTCTGCGAGCCCCTTTTATGGGTTAAGAAGTTAACTACCAAAAACATCGTGACCGGGGCAATGTACTGTACATCTCGTTACATTATTTGTGGGCATTGTCCGAAGGTGCGGCAAAGACCCGTGGTTTATCCTGGCAGGATTACTGTTTTTTTTTTCGGAGTGTGATGTCTCTATCCCTGTGTTTGAGGTTAAAGGTCGTGTCGTCTTATCATCATATAATCGCTGCAATGGACGACGACTAGAGATGATGGTATATCGCAAAAATGTTTTGTGCCAGCATACCTTCGAAAACGCTGTAGTTAATTGCAACACATATTATTGGGTGATGTACGTCTGACATAACGTAGCTGTCTGCAGACCAATAATAGGCATCGAATATTATAATAGCAAGGTTTTTATTGCCTCAGTCAAATAGGGCAACAGATTCCTGTACAAGCGAAAGCCAGTAATCTTCTGGTAAGCTCAACGTGCGTTGAAATCTAGCAAACGGTCAAGTTTTCTCGCGATAGCCTATACAATTTTCTCTAGCGATGACCAAGACCTGCAGAATCACGAAGTCTAGATCTTCTTGTTGCGACTTCTAAAGGGTCCACAAAAAGCCTCCTGACTGACAATATCAGCAGAAACCGAAAAATTGGTTGGGAACTTAAGGACACCGTCTACCTGGCCATTAAAGGCTCAGAAGTGTTGGAGCTATAAGGGCGACCTTGAAGCGCGCATCAAATGCCCCATCGCCACAACTAGCTAAGAGCGAAACTAGCTTGCAAGATTCCCGGCGATCCAATTTTACTATTGGACTTTCAGCGGTGACCACATATTTTTGATGGAAAGTCTGAAACAAAGACCAGTGAACGTTTAAGTCTGAGTTCCACATACACCCGGTTAGAACATTATAAAGTACGGCAGTCTGAAAAGAACGTTTTTAGATATGTTGGGGGGCTTAGAAACAGTGTTTTTAATGACCATGGTGTCTTAACAATGGCATTCAACCCTTCTCCGAAGTTTTTTTTCTTTTAGTACATTGGCACAATAGACACATGTGGAATAATTTCACTTAAAAACGTATTTACGAACATACTGTAACACATTTGAAACGCGTGGTTCGCGGCGACATAAGAGCTTGACTTATTTGTAGAGCCATCTTGGCACAAGTTTGATTTCACTACTACGAGCGCGCACCAAAAATATTACATCAATTTTGCAATCGGAAGCCGCTGTCTTCAGGAATAAATGTTACTGCGTTTGAACCGGAGTACAGAAAATTGGCATTTCATCAAATACCCATACGTAACCTCCCGTTCTATTCAGCTGTTAACAAGGTAGAAAGTATTAATGGAAGTGAAGCTGCAAGATTTCATAATGTTTAAAATATATACATTGTTTCTACTTTGTTGTGCTTAGATTTTCAGAAATAAGTTTGGAATAGGTGTGGCGACAAATTGATACTTAGAGACCAGAAATGTCGCGGGTTCAACGACCTGCCGATTGGACTCCACAGTCCGGCGTACACTCTGTCCTAAGCTACTTGTTCATTGGCTGCTGCTCTAGTGAGTGGCCAGCTGTATATCTGACAAGGTAATGCAGGTCCGTTATTGGTTTACAATCCTCGAGGAAACGTTCCAGTGACAAGGACTCCAATAACGAACGTAATTAACACGAACATGAGTTTGAAATCTAACTTATTCTCAAATTTATTCATTAAGTTTCCGGGTCTATATTGATACTAAATATTATTTGTAAGGAACCAATCCTGTTTTACGTTAACAGCAGAAAGAAACAGGACTAAAATGCCATTCGCACTTTTAAACTCATCTTAGTTTATAGATTGTGCGAGAAGATTTTCCGGAATCGTTGGACTAGAAAGCAATTTTACCCCCCTGCCTGCAATACCAAAACAAATTAGTCAACGTAGGATCACAGAAAAATGAGGTATACAGAAGGGAAATATGAGTCGGAGGTTGCGCAAAGGCTAGGGTGCTTACCTTTCAGTCCTCCCACACCTTCACCTGGGCGCTACTCCATGCTGAGACATCGCCAGCGCCGAAAACCTCGTTAAGCGATGACAAAAATATCTTCACTCACAGAAGCGAAATAGGCTTGGCGGTGCCTTTGACACATGGTAACTTGGTTGGTTGTTTGCATGAGACTGTGAAACGGCCTCTATTGGTTAGGCCTCATTCTGGCATGTCAGTCTGCAGCTGCTGATTGGTGGCGAGTAACTGGCCGCCATACTGCCATTTCCATTGACTAGTGTCATTCCAGTTCGCATACATGTATGATTTATAGTTAGAGATGATGGTTTATCACGGGAAAACTTGACTATTTGCTGGGTTTCAACATACGTTCACAGCTTACCAAAATATTACTGGCTTTCACTTATGCAGAGCTGTTGCCCTATTTGACTGAGACAATAAGATTGCCGCTATTGTAATATTTTATGCCTATTATTGATCTGTAGATAGCTACGCTGTGTCAGACGTAATACATGTCACAAGAAACTACAGTGTCTTCAAGGGCATGTTGCCACAAAATATTTTCGCTATATACCACCACATCTAATGATAGCTTCACTTCTGAATTCTTGTGCATTTATGGGCACACTATTAGCGCGTGGCTGTCGGACGATTTGAAGACGAGGCGTGTTTTCCGGTGATCTCAACGCGGGCTCGATTTCAAACGCTTATTTTTGTCACCATGATGTCAAATGCATCGCTTATTATTAGACGCCCTGGAGATCTCCGGGCCCATGAACGGAAACCAAGGACGAACTTCTGTACTCAGGTGTGTTGTGAAACTGGCTACTCTTTACAGCAACAGCCAATTAACTGTACTTAGCAATAGAAAAGTATATTGTTTGCTAGGTTTCAATGTAATACAGGCCAGAATTTAGGAATGCCTGTTTATGCTACTGTGCGTTAAATTGTTGCCCTATTTGACAGATCGAATGAGAGTTCTGCTAGTTTCATACCTAACGCTTATGACTGGTAACTATGTCGTGTCGAACAATAATCATCAAAGCATTAATGTTACATGAAACAAAAGCGTTTTCAAAGGTGTGTTGGCGCAAGACATTTTCGCAATAAATCACCCTCTCTACATTGTCCTCGTGTACCTCGACCAGTGGCAGGAGGAAGAGAATGCAGCGCAAGATTTGAAAAGAAGAGAAGTGACGGCTAGCCAGCTGCGGCGACGGACGAAAGTAGCGGCGACTCCATCATACGGTCGGCGGTCGTCAAAGAGGCCTCTGGACTGTGGGATGTCGGCGCCAGAGTGCCCCCAGGGGTATCATTCACTGTCGTCCCTTGCGGGCGGAAATACCAGCCTCTCCGGCCACGTCAGAAACAAGTACTAGCTCAAGATCTCCGTCGTTCTGCATGTAACATTACGTCACCAGTACAGACAGTAACTTTGCAGACAGGCCAGCAGGGTTGTATCAACACTGTGTGTGGGTTGGCGAGGGTGGCCATCAGAGTTAGCACTGAACCAAACAATTGTGAAACCGGGAAATGAAACTGTTACACTGACGCTTGGAAGTCAACTTTATCCTGCGATAACTCAGTGACGAAGAGAGGTCGCGTTTCAAGGAAAGCTATATTAGATACTGTACAACACGTGGCATTGATTATACCCGCATGGTTGGTTTGGCATTGGTGTCGTAGAAATAACCCTTCTGTATATTATTGAACAGTGGCTAAAATACTGAAAATCGCTTAATGGATCATGTACACAATGTTTACATTTTCAGGAAATGAAATAAAATGTATATTTACATTTAGCATACTATATAAAAATATTTTAGAGGTGACGTAGTGGCGGCGGATGAACAATGTACGTCGGCTCGCAGTGCAGCCGTCAGCCTGGCAATGTTATTGTTGACGTTTGGCGGAAGGATACATAGTTGGTGTGAAAACGGATACAAGCTACAGCAGGGCTTCCAGAAAGTATCAAGTTACCATACGGCGGGTATACCCACCGAAATGAACCAATATGTGTGATTTCCTATTACTAGAGACAGGAAAATTACGCTAGTTCAACGACCTGCTTGCTGCTGGCTAGATCCCACTGTGTTTAGATCTTCCAGCCTAGGTTGTCTGTGCACTGGCTTATACCTAGAGACCGGAAAAATTCGCTGGTTCCGTGACCGGTAGGCTAGCCTCCAAGAATATCTGTGAACTCAGGCAAACAACAGCTGTTCATTGCTCGCTGACATAGTGAAATGGGCCTGTATTCAGTTACATTCTTATTATTGGCTCCTCGACTTCAAGGTGACGTCAAATAAGTCAACGGTCAATTGTGGAAGTAGCACGAACTTACAGTTGCTGAAACTCTAGCTTGTGCCTGAAAGGAAACGCGAATTTTTCAGGTGTCTGCTAATACCACATAGGTAGGGACCCTTGTTTTTCGCGAATGCAATTTTGCCTCACTTTGTTTCCGTGCCTTACATGCACATCTGCAGTTCTGCTTTGTGGTTAGTGATTGGATATTTTAACTGTCACGAGCCTTGCGATTATACCGACAAATCGCAGACGTGAGGTGTTGCAGGAAAGTTTTTGTAATTGGCTCAGTCAAATGTGATACGGCTCTTCACAGACACGCTGCCAATAACCATGAAGCATGATTGCAGATGTGAACGTAAGGCACTGAAACAAACTGGGGAAAAATTCCATTCGCGAAAAAACAAGGTCCCTACATATAGGAGTTCGTGATACGTGAGCTCCTTCGAAGACCATCTTGTTAGGAAAAATAAATAAGAAGGATTATTTGTTGTGACTTCAGACGTTAGCTTTTGGGTGCCGTACAATCAGTATGCACTCTGATTGTTACTTAGATAGCTTTGTTTAGTGGCAGAAATTTTTACTAGAGATGATGGTTTATCGCGGAAAAACTTGACTGTTTGCTAAGTTTCAACGTACGTTCGGCCTACCAAGAGATTACTGGCTTCCGCTTGTACGAGGAGCTGTTACTCTATTCGACTGAGACGACCTGTTTTCGGTCTGCAGACAGCTAAGTTTTATCATATGTATATCACCCAACCGTACGTGTTGCAAGAAACTGCAGCGCTTTCGAGGGTATGTTGGCACAAATATTTTTCGCGATACACTATTATTAGAGGTACGTAAATTTTGCAGATACATTCCAGGTCAGGTTGAACGCCAATTATGTATACTTCATTGTCATGTCTGTGACTCGCTGGCGGCTGTTATGAAACGCGTTTGACTACTGCAAGCCGGTAGTAAACAAGGAAATAATGCGAAGTGCTATCGCTTGCTACCTGCTAGTACGATTATAAGCCAATAGATAATCGATTGTGGCCAGTGGGTGTATAGGACTGACAAGTCTAGGCTGTTGCCAGATGAATCCACGAAATTAACGTACCTGTAACTATTATTTCTAATTATTACCAAATCCAATCCACTCTTCGGACCGTACGGGCGACAGGCATGTCTCGTTACTCGAGCAGCCGGTCCAACCTTCATACCGACCTTCTCTCATACACAATGTGACCCTGCCCGAAGGTGGGAACACATAGTGGATTTTCATACAGTAGTAAATGCAATGTTTTCAGTACAATTTGTGTAACAGTTGCGTATCTGAAAGATTGAACTAGCCGTGCAGCACTTATAGAAGTCTGCGACCTTCCATGTGGCAACCCTGCCGAGAAGGGTGGTTTTTATAACGCTTTAGGCTCTCCAACGACATTGTTTTTCCTAGATTCGCCGGTATGTAGGGCAGACAAACGAATCAGGAAATGGCATTAACTTTGGTGAGCTCAAAGTGCTGTTCAATTGACACTTCTTGGCAGGGTTGCCATATTGAAGACCGCAGCCTTCTACTAAAGATGGCTACGTTATTGGCCACAGCATGCAGCAGCGGGATATGTGCGAGCCTTCTGGCGAGTTCTGCCGATTGGCGAACCACTGTGCCATTATGCTAGACAGTGCCGCCATATTTCTGGCTCATGCGGTTAGAATTCTCAACGCATATTGTGCTTTATTCTCGCCAGTAACTTCTACGTAATAACTTTAGATTAGCCACTTATGCGTTATTTAATACAAGGTCTACATTTCAATAACAAGTTTCCGTAGTTGGACTAATTCTACTTAGGCAACCAAAAACCTGTACGAATTAGGAAACATCGCCATGTTTACAAGTTCTTCGGCATATAAATATACGTGTAAACAGAATAAACCAATTATTTTGGACACTGATTTATCTCTCCAGTATAACACGGCCACATCTGATGTTCGTCTTTCGTTGTTGGCGTGTCCCCATATGACTGGGCCAATGATAACTCTAGTACGCGCTACTGAATATTCGTGATTCGTCTTTAAACTATTACATAACCTTCCTCCAATCAGGGCCATAGCAAGAATGCTGCAAAAGGGGCAGAATACACCGGACCCCAGCTTTAAGGGCTTGTTCCTTAGTTTCACAATGATTTCGAAAAAAAAAAAAAAAAAAAAAAATATTGCTACCTAATACTTACATCAAAATTTTGCTCCACAGTTTTGGTACTAATATGTCAAAATTTAAAGATGAAATATTTTGTAGCAATGTACTGAACGGTTTTTCAGATTTCGTCACCCAAAATATTAGGTTTTTTGTTATGAAAATCAGCCAAAAAGAAGCAAAATATTTTTTGCCGGTGAATGGTACATTATTTTTAGAAACACATTCACAGTATTGTGCATCATGTGACTGCAAATTGTCTCAAATTTTTTCTTTCTAAGTTTTTGGTTTAAAAAATATATGAGTTATTGGAACCAGTCTGAAAAAAATCTAAGGAACAAGCCCTTAATAGTGTCCCAGATCCTTACCCTAAAATATGAGAAAAAATAAGATTATTTAATTTTCCAGCTGTAAAATGCATCTGTATTAGCAGTGTTACTATGTTTAGCTTGATATAAGGATCTATAACATACATTACAATGGTGTTTATGCAAAATGTACATTAATTACGTTTACAATAATAAAAATAAGTAGTTGTAAAATATATATATATTTTTTTTTTCAATTTTATTCAGATGTTATGGACCCCGAACAAATTTCAGCCCCAGGCCTTCAGAAACCTTGCTGTGGGCCTGCCTTGAACCAAACAAGAAGCGGGCTGCTACGCTCTACGCTGTTTTGCAAAATACAGTGGCACGAAAGATTCTTGCAATTTTCCACTAGCTCTACCAATTATGCACGGCAATGCATTTACATGATAACTAATACTCTTTATGAAAATTTGTTTACCTCACACATATTTTATTTATTAAGCACAGTTATTATATTTCCATTGCATAAAGAATTGAATCAAACACCCAATCGGTAACGAAATGTGTTGCTGAAATCTCGTACTAAGGGTTTTTCTTGCAACCCTAACGAACAATAAAACAAGCGGATGCCGGCAGATATAAGAAAATACTACGGACGACAAAAAAAGAAAAGAAATAATGCAGATTCCAGCGTTACCAAGTGGAAACCATGTAGTAAACATCGTTCCGGGGTAAGCACTATATACATATATGGTGCTTACAGTTCCATTTACAAGGTTGAGTCGTCGATAGCGGACACTAACTAGACGACTAAGCTAATATTCATCGCCATACAATAAAGTAAGCAAACATAAAGGAACGGAAGGCTACTAGCTCGGGGAAGTGACTCACGAGCTCGACATAAGGTGTCGTCTTGTTCCAGACTCGCTAGACAGAGGTGCGTCTCCAATTATTTACGCGCCGGCCCATTTTAGGCGGTTTTCGGCGTACTCCTCAAACTATTTTCTTGGTTGATAGGCGCCTGGCGCCTGTTGTGGACGAAAAAAGCTGCAACTAGCGAGTGGACCAACAACTAGACAGGCTCTACTAATCACCGCAATGCCTAACATGGCAACCGGGACCCATTATGAGCGACAGCTTCTCGGAGCCACCACTGGAACACACTAAAGTCTTGAGATTGGAAGGCATTAGCTAAGTTTACAGACAGCGTGGCACATTAACTGAAGTCAACAAGTGAAGAGACTTTATTGGTCAGGGCTAAGGTTAATTCGACTACAGGTTGAAAATATCTATGCTAAAAGTTTTACAAGGGACAATTACTGCCGTTTGTTGCGCTTGGTATCGGTAATAGGTCTACACTGACCAATCACAGAGCTTAAGTACATGAAGTTGATAATTTTATAACCGAAAGTGGTTTGTTTTCATATAGTTACAATTATTTTACTACGGTCTCGTATTTTCTTATATCTCTTAGTGATAGCAGCGCTATTAGCGGCAAAACGTTACCCTGTGTCAGACTCTCCCACAAGTGCGATTGAAGGGTAATATGATCATAGAGAACTATGTCAGCACAACTGTTTGATAAACCTTCTCGTTAGTGCAATGCATAGAACCAATGATTTTTGAACCAATATGTTCCTATATCTTGCGAGCACATCTGCAGCTCTGCTTCATGCTTATTGGCAGCATGCCTTTGTGAAGGGGCGACGGTAACTGCGACACCTCACGTCTGTGATCAGTAGGGACGGGAATTTTTGGTGAAAAAATTTTTGGTGAAAAGATTTTTGCCGCACTTTATTTCAGTGTCTTACGTGCACATCTGCAGTACAACTTCATGATTATTGGTAGAGTGTTTTTGTGCAGAGTCGTTATTCATTCGACTGTGCCAATCAGTACACGGATAACTGCCACACATCACGTCTAAGATATGCGGGTTTAACCTCCACACGCTGGATGTTACGGCATCCAATCACTGACCACATAGCAGAGCTGCAGGTGTGCACGTAAGGCACTGAAACAAAGTGCTGCAAAAATCTTTTCGCGAAATTTCCTATCTCTAGTGATCAGCTGGTGGAACCTCGAGACGCTGAGAGTTAAAAACAGCCAATCGCTGACCACGAAGCAGAACTACAAATGTGCACGTAAGGTACTGGAAGAAGTTGTTGCAAAATTATTTTCACCAAAACCAGTGGCTCTATCCAGGACAGTTTCTGCCGCTACGTGCCGTAGCTAGAGGCACGAGTATTTCGCTTATTAATCTGGTAGCAGTCTAGACTTCTCAGTTCTATACACACACTGATCAAAGTCGAATATCCATTGGCTCCTAACCGTACAAATGGGTAGCCCCACGAATTATTTTATTATTTACTACTGGCTTGCAACCTCCAAGGGTGTGTCAAAACAACTGTCGTCTAATCACAGAAGTTACAGTGATATGCAGGTAATTAGAGTTCAACCTGACCTACAATCAATACGCGAAATACTTGTGCCTCTAGCCATAGCCGTCCCAAGGGGAAGGCTACTCCCTTCCATGTGGTACCCTGGAAACAGCATCGCTTCACACTCTCGCAGGGCAATGTCTTTCCCTGATTCGTCTATCTGGTCCTATATACACACGAATCATTGTTGAACTAAACATGTTGACTGACAGAGAATCAAACACGTATAACATATAAAAGGTAAGTGGTCTTAGAATTGCAAACATTTACTGAAGTTATACGAGACAGGAAACGGTTAGGCAGGTTTGCTGAGTTACGTGACCAGATTTGCTCGATCACAAGGTTATGTCTAAAAGTCTGCAAGCAATACAGACTGCTGTGACCTACTGGACGCTTTGAAACTCTACTCGGGTTACTATGTGAATGCTTCAAGTTGAAATCTCGCGCTACTCATGCTAACATAATGACATAAGAGAGAGTCAAAATCACGAAAATATATTTCTTGTCAAAATATCCTCTTTATCATGTAGCACGTTACACCTTTTATAAATGGACGACTACTATTTTACATGGTTCAACTGTTTACAGAGGAATAAGAAACAATTGTCATTCGGACATGACAGAATTTTCAGTGGCCCGGTAAGATGTGATCTTACGAATAAAAATGAAAAACATCTTCGGACACGTAAATACTAAAGTGGAACACAGCAAGCAGTCGACTTTTTCCGCAATATAGCACTATCTCTAGACATAATATAACCGCCTAGGGTATTCCTACCCACGAAGTGTGGTAGACTATAATGAGGTCCTTCCCTACATAGGCTGCGCTTGTGTGAGGCAGAAAATAGACGAAGTGGTGCCGCTGACCGGTATATGTAATGTATTATCGGCTCTCCGCGCAAGCTACTCAGCTGGCGTGTAGTACTTTACTTATATTCTTCTTCATATGGGACTCTAAGCGATGACCAACTTATTTTATTTATAGACAACACAGTTCAAAGTATAACACCCGTTTCTATTGTTTTGTTTTCAGATCCGGTTACTATTTTTCCAGATACGACAGTCTGGAAACCCCATTTTTTGGCATTTTGAGGAGCTCGAAAATTATGTTTCTGATAAACGTGAACATAGATTGAAGTTTTCGTAGACATACAAATATAATGTAGTTTCATAAAAAAAAAAGTGGTCGTAACTTGCTGCAACGTATGTTTTAAAATATTTTTGGTAAATGTGGCAATCATAAAATATATTTGTAATTCATTTTGGAGATCATGATGGTGTTATATGTTCATCTTATATTGGACTTGAAATCATTCTTGAAAGTTAACCTATAATTCCCTTGCAATGATTTTGCATGACAAATTAATGAAAGATTTCATTATTATTTATGTCAAGAAGATTATCAATAATATAATCTATGTCATGTCGAAGAGACAATTTTGATAAAATAACTTGAATAAATGCTGTGGCTTGAAAACTGGAAAATACAATAAAATCATCTTAACACTAC
>PNEQ01085637.1:20056-31197 GCA_003012365.1 Medauroidea extradentata | reverse complement strand
ATAATGGAATCTGTAGTTCAACCTTTTGGCTTTCGACACGTGCAATAATATCGTATAGCTGCAGATCTAATTTGCGTGCTATTGGACTACAACGAGCGAGATCGGGACCGGGAAGTGCACGGGTTCTAAGGTCGACTCTTGCTTGTTCACCACGTGCATCATCGCCTCTAAGCGTGAGGTCCTCAACTAACTACGCCTGTCTTCCCTTGAGGACTACTCGTAGGAGTTGCTCGCTGGCGCACGTCGTCGGGCGAACACAACGCCACGACCAGGGAGAGAGTTGGAAGCGTCTCGTACCAGTTAACCTTGTAGTAGAACTCATCCGCCCAGTCTCGATCTTGGACTGGGACTGGCAGCGGAGAAATAAAAACATGCCTCTGCCCACCCTACTATCCTGTCGGGGCACAACACAGTGTTTCGTAACTATCTCAACGGTTCCCAACCATTTACTTTACTTTCTAGCGGCGGATCCACAACATTGTTAGCGGCACTCTGCACCGAAAAATTCTTAATTTTATAATTGTACCAAAAAACACTGTCCAACTCTTACACGTTGCATTAACAGTAATTTCCCACAAAGAAAATACTTTCCGGTTCCGTATGTTTCGTAAAAGAGCACATCATAGAGATTTGACTATTTTTACTACTTACGCAAAGTAAAAACAATTCTGACGATAAGATTGAAAGGATTTAGAGTAAATGTAAATGTGTTAAGGCACAGAATGACACCTTGGTAATTTCACGTACAAATTGTTGCATTGAAAAAAAAAAAAAAAAAAAAAATCTTGAATTTAAGTACATAAAATTTTGCATATATTTGAGTACCTGCATTTTCAAAAATAATTTTACGTGAGATGACAAATGTGTTATTACGCAGCTTAAAACATTTGCTTCCACTCTAAACTATTTCATTCGTATCGTTTAAATAGTTTTTACTTCGTCGTGAAACTAGTCAAATCACTAATTCGATGTGTGCTTCTACGAAAACTGTGGAACCGAAAAATATTTTATTTGTGGCAAATTATTATTAATGTGACGTGTACGATTTCGATAGTGTTTGATATAATTATTATAAAGTTACGAATTTTTCGACCTACAGCGCAATAAATTATTTATATTTGTAAACTCATGTGCGTGCATACATGTATGATTCTGTTTTTTTTACAGAATAAAATTCCACTTAGTTCATTTAAGTGCAAATGCATCAATATAACAGTCCTAACCCTGTAAAAAAAAAGTAAATAAAAAATTTTAATAAACACCTGACACATATGGTTGATATTTTTGTGAAGTGCTACATTGCTGTTGTCTTGCTTGTCACATAAATTAATCAATTTTATTTTTAAAAAATGTTTTCTTTTGTGCATACGTAAATTTTTGCATATCTTCATAACAACGAGATAGGACTTTGTGTTGAGAATATTTTTGAAAAATCATAAACTCTGTACTAGTGTTTTTTAGTCGCTACTTCACACGAATATGTAAAGTGGTGTGTTCTATTGTCATGTTAGTCATCATTAGTTTTTAATTATTTTTTCTTAGTTTTTGGCAGTTCTATGTATATGTAATTTTATTTTGTGCATCTGTAAAAAAAATGGTTAAGTGTAAGAGAAGGCTACATGCCTTAACTTCGCCATTTGAAAAATAAGTCAAAATAAATAAATTAATTAAATAAAAAAATCCATTAAAAAGTAAAAAAAAAATAAAGTTTCATATTATTGTTGATCTTTAAATGGGTAAGGGGACTGTTAAGTAAACAAAGCAGCTTAAATAAAATTTTTTCACCTAATAAGTAACTGCTACAAAACTTACGTAGGCCTGTATGACAATTCCAAAAGATACGCTCAAACCTTAAGTTACAATTAAATTCAATTTTTGGATTGAAACGGTCATTTTGTGGATTTGGCCTTGTTTTGTTCTATTTTATACATATTTCGCTCATATTTTAACTATCTATTTTGTGTACTTAGCGGACCGCCGGCACATTTAAGGCTAAACCATATATGAAACTAGTTGTTTTTACTTTTGAATTAATTATTTTACATTTAGGGAGTTCATTAAAATTTTATTTGCAGTATTTTCAACTTTAATATTTCTACAAATAGTAAAACAGTAAAATTTACCTCTTCTGTAACTGAAACACTGCTACGAACCCTATCTAAAGCATTTTTAAATAGTTGTGTACTACGAATGGCAATTTCGCTGTGGTATATCGAGAAAACAAAATAAACCAGTATACATTATAATTCTCACACCAAATCGGAAAAGAGCTCATAACATGCAAACAACTGAACACATTTTCATCAAACCCAGATAAGAACCATCCCGATGAAACTAGCTTGCAGAAAAAAATAAAAGCAATTAAATGTGCTCATCGGTTTGGGAGCTACGAAGCCACAGACAGACATAGTCTGACTTCGGACGCACGTCCTTTATTGTCGGGGGTTAAAAAGGGCAGTGCCAACATATATGTAGGCTACACACGTACACACTATATGTATAGACATGCAAATTTCGCGTTATTATCAGACAACAAGCTGGACTCATCTGGATGCCGCAGTTGACCGGCAGTTCGTGCGGCGCGCCTGAAGTACTTTTTCAACCAATCAAATGCCCACTGTCTGTAATGCGGGCACACAAATATGAAGGCCCTGAGCCAATAACGTCATAGAGTCACTTGGTTGATCATATACCAGTGAACTCTACCCTGTCACCAAATAACAACGCGAAATATACACTTCTCTAATTACACAGTTACTTAATGTGACATGAACAATGTATTATTTTCGAGCTTCGTTTTGTTCGTTAGTTGTTGCCTTGGGAGTAAGTAGCCAGTCAAAACCCGTGCCTAGTAACATAGAATTATATGCTTGTTTTCTTGCACATGTTGCTCAAACGTTTTACGGCAGGTCTTGATAAGGCAACTTTGGAACGAGGCACCCACCAAAAATAAATTATACATAGGGGCCGGAAAATTTCACCGATTCAATGACCTGCAGGCTAGAATCCATTGTCTTTTGCATACTCAAGCACTGTCTATTCGTTCATTGTCCGCTGTTCCACTGAGTAGCAGCTAGTGGACAAATAGTCGGGACTTGGCTATGCACAGGACAATGCATTCTAGCCTGCAGGTAATTGAATACGCGAATTTTTCCGGCCCCTAATTTATAAAACAAGTGACAACCAAATCAAAGTTTAACAAGACCAAAGCTCTCTGATAAGTAGACTACATACCTGACGTTAGAATAGTGTTGTAGCTACAACAGCCGTCATTTATACGCAACAATTTTTAACTTATCACCAATACGTTTGTCTAAGAAAAAAACACACACTTGACCCTATACTTGTATAATTTTAATAATGAAACACATTTATTATAAACATGATTTTGGAGCCACTGAAATTGTTTAAAAACGGGCTAAGACTGTCGTAACTCCAAAATTCAAGAAATATTCAAAACATGCGTGCTGTTTTGAAAGTCACATTCTGGAACCGTCTGGAGTGTATTTTCTACGGTTACGTAAATATATTCGAGAGAAATGTTATAGTTTCGTCAAAGATATCTTTCTTCGAAAACAATTCAGCGAAACTCAAGCGCCAGGCGTGAAAACCCCCTTAATAACCACTTCTCGTGTCAAGATCTTCGAAATGCCAACGTTTTTTACAACAGCTAAGCACTAGCATGTTTAAACAAATAGCGATTTGGCAACCGCTAGTATTTGGATCCAGTATCGTGCTGAGAATGTGTTCCCGTTCTTGATTCAACATTCCAGACGAGTTTTCAAGGCTGACTGGATAGCCTCAGTCCTGTCTTGCCTTGTTATGTTTACAGCACCATTCAATAAGGATTACTCGCAGCTCCTTGTACAGAACCTTCTATAACACGTACCTCATCATCATCGTCAGTACCCGCCCAGTTTGATCTGCAATTACAATGTGTTAAGCACGAGGGGCACATGTTTACACTGGTAGGGGCTATTCTAATATTAACATTTTAAGCTGAGTTTTAGTTGTGATTACACAATGTGTGCCGCTTGACCAAGTCGCCGAGCGACGTGCAGAGCGTTGGCTGTTAAAAGATTACTCTAAAACTGCTCAACGCATAAGAGTAAATTTATAGCAGCTGAAAATGGCGAAAATTGGGTGTTTTGCGGTGCTTTTTATATATGAAAATCTTGAAGCAGTATATTTTTAAAAGATACCCAACGTGTACAACACACGCCAATTCAGTGACTTGCGTCTATAGAGACTAATGCCTCGAGCATAGTCTTCAAAGTGTTAAAGCTTTTCAAGATGTTTAGTCAGATTGTAAATTACTATAGAATGCTAATCCTGGCAGGCAAATATTTCTCAAAAACCATTGAGCTTGTGCTTAGAGTGTTAGTAAAACATGAAATCGTCCAATAAAACTATTAAAAATACGTAATATATCTAATGTAATAATTTTTTGGCTTTATGAACAGCAGTGGTTATGTCAATTGCCAGATGTCTCACTTAGCGCCAGCCATCTACGTTCGCATTTAAATTGGTAAAAGATAGAACTTTTTTTCACTTCTAAGTACCACAGTAATAACTGCAAAAAGACAAATGTGTTTAAATATGTATGGAAAATATGACAGAAATAAAAAGGGAGGGGGTGAATATCACTACACGACACGCAGTGATGAGGTTATAAAAAGATAAGTTGACACAAATCTCTTGCCATCAACTTTTCACACGAACACAAAACTCAAAAAATCGTTATGAGATGCTTGAATGAGATTGTAAGTTTTTTTATTCTGCCCTAGTTTATATAAAGTACTGTTCAATTTGCTAATTTTAAAGGTAAATCGTTCAAATAAAAAAGCAAAAATATTGATTTTTTTTAATAAGAATATTATCTCTCGTTTTTTCGTAAATCATACATTTTATACATTAAGTACTAAACATATGATAAAAAACGAAGAATTCTAATATTGCGGTATTCTTGCATAAATTTAATGTAGAGTGATTCTTGTCTGAAAGAGTTACGTTTAAAATTGATCCATTGATAAGTAATAAAGTTAGATTCCCCATTAATCACCTTGTTGCAACCTTGATACTCAGAATTAAATAAGAGTGTTTTATAATGCTAAGACACGTACGCAGGGCGGGAATGGGTCACATAAGCCTGAAAAGAATAGACTCACTGAATAAAACATTTACTATGTCGATGAAAACTAGAGTACATGACCAGCTATCTTCCTAAGTGACACTTCCGGTAGGATGGACTAAAAATTAATGGGGGGAATTACGTAGGCACCGCAAAACGTCTTGACAGCAATTACCATCATTAAAATTGAAATGTAAGTGGTCAATTAGGAGGATCCAGATTGTTAAGTGGAAGTGTTGTATAATCTAGGCGAAAGAATACAGAGGCACTGGATAAGATGGTGATTATCTAAACTTGTGATGAGTTAGACCAGACAATGGAAGATGACGGACGAACCTCAACTGTCTAATTCCCCAGGAGCGAATCTAGAAGATGGATGTTTGAGGGGAGGGTTCCAAGGGGAGATGACACCCAACGCCCCCAGCCAACCTTCTCAAAGATATGAAATTCTTTTGTGATTTTTTAAAACTAAAATTACATATTATCAGAAACATTACAAATACTGATTTATTGAAGACAGCATGGTTCATTATTCAGCGCTAAAAGAATTAGGTTATAATGGTCGGTTTCTCAAAGCCAATTTGCAAAAAATAAAAAAATAATAAAAAATAATAAAAACAGCAATACTCGGTAATAGTTATTACCAACTTGCTGAGCAAAAATTTTCTCGAGTAACGTATTTCTGAAGAACAAACTCTTTAGGTGTCCCGCCTATACCTCACGCTTTAAATACATTGTAATGTGTTCATAAACAGGTTTTTTCGTTGAAAATATTCCACGTGTAGCCATTGTACCAACGTACGAAAAGAAAACAAACTTCAGACAAGGTCGGAAACTCATTGTGAAGGCACCATGCTCATTAGAAACCGTTTCGAAGCCCTTAATCATAGCTAAAAAGTGGATTTTCAGACGTACTTCAAAATGTACCAACCGAATGTGTTAGAAACTCAGATTGCGACCTGCACTGAACTTAGTTGCAGACTTTCCACCAATAAAATTATGTGGTCACCGCTTAGTGTCCCATTGTAAAAACCGTTCGGCGGGAAGCTTGCGCGATAGTTCAGCGCTTGGATAATTGAGGCGATGCGGCATTTTGTGCGAGCTTCAAGGTCGCCCTTATGTCTCCGTCATTTCTGAGCCTCTAACGCGACGGTAGGCGGTGCCCTTAACGCCGATATTTCGTAAATTTAATTGCAGCGCAAGAGATCATGCTTAAGGTCATGATCTATAATTTCTACTGCTTTACGATAATTACTCTTTGTATTCCTAAATTAGAGCAGATAGACCTATCGAAAAAAAATGTTGCACAGTTTTGTTAAAAATTGTTTTTACCATGCAGTCTAATTGTTTCTAGATAAAACATATAGATTTGGTTTCATTAATGATAATTTCCTTAGTTGCATAATTAGTTGAAACCATCGTGTATTTTGTCTCGAAAAATGTAAGTTAATATAAAGTTACGCTGTTTATAACAAAATTGTGCTACAGTTTTCGCGTTTAGGATTTAAAATATAATTGTGTTAAAAGTGGTAGAAATTATGGATCATGGCCTTAAAAATGCATCATTATGGGCAAATGTTTGCTCATAAAACAGGCAAAGTTGTTTTGTAGTGTTTTCATATTGACTTTCAAAGAAGTGCTGTTAGCGCTTAATTTATCTATCACTCTCTCTTACCCATTCGGTCACGCAGTTACTATTAGTGATAACTATTGGAAATTTTAGCGTGTACTGTACCTGCGTGGCGGTCGTGTATCACAGCCAGTATTACGTGTACTGGGTGCTGTTACCGTAGTTTGCCAGCGTCAACCGTTCATCGAGTAGACGTGCAAGAGCGTACACGAATCAGATTAAACGTCGGAAATACACTTGCTGACTGTAAAAGGTCATTCACGTGCAACGTATGCCTCGGTTGTGGACGCAGTAACTGGATAAGTTAGTTAATTCATTATTATTTACTACAATTCGGATTATACAAATCTCTTTCCAATGCTACAAATCGAAAACGAAGACTTGCACCAATAGAACGCGAACATGACCCTATCCAAACTGAACGTTTATATCCTCCTTTCCCCTCGACGAGCGTGTTGAGCATGGCCGTTGTTCACGATGAAATAAAGGATGCGGGGGACCGGCCGATTAAATATCGCTGTATTATAGGTACACTGCAAAATTTGCACCTGTGGTACGTAGTGGAATTATATACGCCCACACAGAAGTGCAAGAGATCACACGATTAGTACAAAATGGTTATAAATATGCGCCTATCAAGTAGGTTACTACGGCACGAACTCAATGTCTTTGTTCGCGCATGCGCAACTAAAAATCGCGGGGGGTCTACTCAGTTGCAACTGTGACTACAGGTGCAAGTGAAAACTCGTTTTACTTGCTGTCTACCTCCACCGCGCTGCGTCAGTGCGAATATTATTTTATCGGGGGTCAGTCAGGAGTGTTGAGAATGCGCTGCGGCCGGCGGATTCCTTCAATACGGTTCCGCCCACGTGAGAGTCACAGTCGCGCGACCTGCGGCGGCGAATACTCCTTCCAGCGTTGCCAAGTTGGCAGGGTACCATGAGTAAAATGGAAAATTACGTTTACTAAATCAGATGTTTTTAACGAAAAAATGCAGTGGTATTAATTTTGAACATTGTATTACTAATTAATTTACAAATTTTTTCGTCGCACAATATTGTGCCACTAACATTTTCGTCTCTAGTTAGCCCAGGATTTACGTGGTGTGCTCTTTATGCGTTCGTCTCTCTCTCTCTCTGTGTAGAGATATGAAAGAATGTTATTTCTTACTTTCCAACAAATTTCAAATAATATGGACATAAATTATCTAACAATGTAAAAAGTAAAGAGCTGTAGTAGACTAGAAAAAAACTGTACACTAAAAACAGTCGTACACTATCTTTTTTAAAGGAATTGATACACTACAAATTTCATGCACACATGTTTTATGTCACATAATTAATGTGGGAGAAAATAAAAATAAAAACTTTACTTAATGACTTGTGCTACTAATTATTGACATGACCTATAAGTAGCAACCTAGAGCGTAAAGTTGTTTCGTAAGATTTTTTTTTTTATTTTTGTGACATAACAGTTTTGTATTTTTTTTTTATTTTGATGACAAAACTATTTTACAGTTATTTCACACTCTACGCAGAAAAATCATTTTTAGTTTTATTTCGTATAGCTCAAGTTATTACTTGTACACAGATATTTTATTATTATAGGAAAGAAAAAAAACATAGTTTTAGTACTTACCTTGTTTGATGTTGCCGTATAAATATGATTTAAGGAGCTTAATTAAAACAATTTAACTTTACAAAATTTAAAATACACGTCATGTAACTCAAAATGTACTAAAAGTTAAAACGTGTACCGTCAAGCAACTAAAAAAAACAAGATACACAACTAGAACCACTGTTTTTTTTTTGCCAAAAGAATTGTTCGCCCACTGGATTCAATGCCTTACGTGCACACCTGCAGCTCTGATTCGTAGTCATTGGCAGAGTGTACTTGTGCAAAAAAATCTCTCATCTGAACGTGCCAATGAGAACACTGTTACCGCCATACCAAACGGCTGTGGTATGACTGTAGAGCCGCGATTTTATGGCGAAAAGATTTTTGCAACATTTGGTTTCGATGCGACATGTGCACACCTCCAGCTCTGCTACATCGTCTGTGGTTGGATGATTTTACTCCCACTGGCCTTGGCAAATTATAGACGTACAGACTCACAATAATCTCATTCTGATTGGTGCAGTAAAATGAGAAACGTGTCTGAACAAAGACACGCTGCCAATAACCTTGAAACATAACTGCCGATGTGCACGTGACTCACTGAAACAAAGTGGGGCAAAAATCTTTTCGCGATAAAATCGTGGCCCTAGGTATGAAAGTAGAAGCCCGAGGCGCTGAGTGTTCAAAACATTCATTCAGTAGTAGAGCCACGATTTTATGGCGAAAAGATTTTTGCAACATTTGGTTTCGATGCGTCATGTGCACACCTGCAGATCTGCTATATCGTCTGTGATTGGATGATTTTACTCTCACTGGCTTTGGCAAATTATAGACGTACAGTCTCACAATAATCTTATTCTGATTGGTGCAGTCAAATGAGAAACGTGTCTGAACATAGACACGCTGCCAATAACCTTGAAACAGAACTGCCGATGTGCACGTGAGTCACTGAAACAAAGTGGGGCAAAAATCTTTTCGCGACAAAATCGTGGCCCTATTCAGTAGGGATACGGAACTTTTGCAGATTCAACCTGTCTGTTTACACTCAGCCCTCAGCTTCTTTGTACTGAATACTGCTTCAGTAAGTAGCCGATTGTTCTTATGTCACAGGAGGAAGTCCGTGAGTGTTTTCATGCAAGTTTCCAACTGGTTCCGAGTCCTCAAGTACGAGTTTAATGATAAGTGAACCAACTGCCAAGGCAACTCTCGTGTACATCAGTTTGAAATATAACTTCTAATCAAACGAATTCGTAAAATCTTCGGGTCTCATCAATCACCAACCACGAAACAGAACTGTAGATATACATATTAAGGACGCCGCCTACCACGTGCTTATACCCCTCATTGCAGTGTATTCGTAAAAAGGGTTTTTACGAAACTATTCTTTGTGTGTTAATTGTGCCAAAGTACGAAAAGAAAACATTCTTCGGACAAGGTCGGAATGTCATTGTTAAGACACCATGCTCAAAAACACTGTTTCGAAGCCCTCCAATAGCTAAAAACGGCCTTATACAGACTGCCGTACTTCAAAATATACTAACCGGATGTAAGCGAAACTCAGATTGAGACTTTGCTATAGACTTTCCACCAGTAAAATTATATGCTCCCCGTTTAAAGTCACATAGTAGACATTTAATCGAGGAATTTTGTACGTTACTTCAACGCTTGGCTCGTTGTGGCTATGTGGCATTTTATGCGCACTTCAAGGTCGCCCTTATAGCTCCGTCGCTTTTGAGCCTCAAACGCGAAGATAGGCGGCGCCCTGATCCCACTACCCTTGATGTACCAGTTCTAGGTTTTCAAGTCCTCATATTAGTTTTATGGTATAAATATAAAATACGTTCAGGTAGAACCATTATGCATATGTCATTTGAAATATTTGCGCTAAATTATCATTACTTACAAAATGCAATTCGTACACAGTATGAGAAAAATATTTAGTGCACTATTTATTTTTCACGACACATTAAATTTAACGCGTAAAGCAAATTTAGTGCAAACATGTTAAAGTATGTATTGGTTATACATAAACACGTCTTTATTTATGCTCCAAAACAAATATTACTGCTTAAAAACCCATAATTTGTACATACATCAGGGGTGGCGTCACGGGTAAAGAAAACAAGCCACACTGAAAAGAAAAGTACGAGTCCAGTAAAGTTACAGCTTCTGTGGTTGTCTTTTTTATTTTTTTTTCTAAGCTAACAGTTGTCCTTTTGGGCTGCACCCATAAGTCGTCAGCGTGCCTTACGAACGTTCCCTAAGGAGACAGAAAAAAATGAACATTTTGTTACAGTAAAAAATGGTCACAACATTTGCCTACAAAACAAACCATATCTCGTAAAAATAAAAAATATTTTTTAAACAATTAAAATTTTCAGTGAACCGCCCCCTGAAACAAGTAGGAACAAAATAATTTTTACCAAAGTCAGTGATAGTACATAGCATTTAGCATTTTCGTTAATGAATAAACGATAAAATACGTAAAGCAGGGCAAGGCACGTCCCGGACCACCCTAGCCTTGGTGATGACGGCCTTGGTTTTGAAGTCGCCGCCAGACGGGAACCAGAAGCGGTCGTCCAGCCCGCGAACAACGGGGCCACTATTCCACGTCCACGGCTGGGCGGCGTTATCACTGGCCGCGTCTACCAGACTACTCGCCGCTTTAGCACAGAATATTAAGCCTAGTACACACGGTTAACAGCCGGAGGGACTGACCGAAATACGCTAACCATCGAGGATGAGTGTCAATCAAACAGAAGC
>PNEQ01085637.1:0-19956 GCA_003012365.1 Medauroidea extradentata | reverse complement strand
GAAGAGCTTCTATTAGATAAGTAATACATTTAATACACTCCTCAGTCCAATAATTACTGTTTACAAATGAATATAGGCGGTTCGGGATAAAGTGAGCACTCAAAAAAGCCCTGCTAAATTTCTATTTGCAGCCAATTCGTATCTTTCCGCGCATAACGGTTAACGAAGGGAAATGCCTAACCTCTCTGGACACGTCACTTGATGTTTGCGCGTGTAAGATAAATAGTGCAGTCGATTGGAAACTTTATTGTTTAGTAAAAAAAATACGTATTGGTTCTATAAAGTACCAGTATGATGATTTGAATTGATTTTATTTCAGCATTGTTGTTTTTAAGTAGAAAAATACACGGAACTATATATTTAAAACGCTGCCAACCATACAAGCAGTAAGGTAACTATTGTTAATGTTGAATTAAATGCAGTAACGGCTAGTAATATTATTCAAAGGTTAAATTTTAGTGCACACATTATGCGGAACGGCCTATACCTAGGGCCCGGTAGTATTCGCGAAAATATTTTTGCACCACTGTTTCAGTGCCTTACGTGAGCACCTGTATCTCTGCTTTGTGGTTAGTGATTGGATGCCTTAAAACCCAAAGTGTGGAGGTTAAAGCCGCAAATCACAGACGTGATGTGTCACAGTTAACCATGTACTGATTGGCACAGTCAAATGAATAATTACACTGCACAAAAACACTCTGCCAATAATCACGAAGTTGAGGTGCAGGTGTGCACGTCAGGCACTGAAACAAAGTGGGACAAAAATCTTTTCGCGAAAACTACCGGGCCCTACCTACACCTCCCTGCGTCTGCGGGACATGTACAGACACTCCTGTGTCAATAGTACGGCCTTTCTCTAAGCGCTAGTGCCTCGCCTGTCTCCCACGGCCGAGACCCACTGCGCCAAATCGCGTAGCTCCCGGTGACATCATACCACGCCGAGTTAGCAGCGGTACGCGCGAACCAACGCTGCGCTGACATCACTATCTCTTCACACGAAGACCGCACACGTGCTTTATTTCAGGAGCGCCGTCAGCTCCCGCAGTCCAGGGTTGCCAACTCCGTCGCTAGACATGCCAACATTCGCGAACTTTGCAACAACTTCCCCCGTTTAGCGGCTCACTAACTTATGTGCCGTCCACTAGTATCATAATTATTACTCTTATAATGTTCCAACTCAGTGGAACTGGTGCTTGACAGTCTGTAATAAGTCAATATCCTTTCCGTTACAAGATTCTCAGAAGACGTACAGATATTTCTGACTTCATGTCCTACTTGCTAATATACTACACCCATTATTAGATAGTAAATTACTTTCGTATTATCTTATATTTGTTGTAAGATAAGAAAGGTTATGTAATTTCTTTTCTTACCTTCCAAGAAAATGCACATAATATTAAAGATATTTATTGTATAACAACGCAAAAAATTTGTAGTAGACAAACATTTAGATCATAAAATGGCAAAAATGTTGATAACCCTTCAGTAATGCTTGCTGCGGGAAAAATTCTGTAAAATAAAAATTGCCGTACACCATTTCCCTTAATATATTATTATAAATTTAGTGGATCAGAGAATTCTAGCCTCCCCTAAAATTGATCCGTGTTCAAATTCCGATTTCGACTTTCACATGTAGGTAACATGGTGAACATTGTCGTTGGTCTACGAGTGTTCTCGAAGTACCTACTCCCCTTGCCAATGTTTTGTAGTTATTTACTGAACTACGTGACTTTGTTATCTTTTAAAAAAATATATAGAGACTTTAAAAAGCTACTTTTTTTTTAATTACAGTGTTGGCAGCCTTGCGGCTGCGGCCACAGGCCGAATCACTGCCGCGCTCTTGCCGCAAGCGATAAGGGCGGCCTTCACCGGAGCCACACGCACACATCCGTCCCTACTGCCGCGTCATCCGCCTGCCATGAGTGGACGCGGGGTGATGGCCGAAAAACCATTGGAATTCAAGCAGCGACCCTGGCATTTCGTGGCAGAGTGCCAACTCGATTCGCTGTGGTCATACACTATTTTATATACTGACTACACCATCATGTATATCCGCGTTGTGAATGCCCACCTTTAAATACCTTATAGATACACTATAACGACGCGATTCACAAGCACCGCATTATCGATGGAATCTTACAGTAAATATTACAGTACTGAATCGCAAAAAAAAAAAAAATGTATATGATAACAAAACCTATAGTGCAAATAATGAGTATATCGGAATTAATACATGTATGTACCGCGAATGCATGAATCTCGTAACGTCATTTCCGAGTCCTGAGTGTGGTTTTTTGCTCATCTTATCAATTTGAGTCACACGAGAATTTGAGGAAGTGAGTTGTATAGTTTTGCTCACGTAAGTGACGTTATGCTGATGAGATGTAGGCCTAGTCATTTACACTGATTCATTTTCACAGCGTGATGCAGCTGACTTGTAGATGACAAACTTGTTACTTACTATTGCTATCACGTGCAGTTGTGATGAGATGCGGTGCTTAGCAACTCACGAATACTCAGAACTAATAGGCCAGAAGAAATATAGGCCTACTTTTACAAGGAAAATCTTTGGTATCCTTGCTGCCAAGGAAATTCTGTGTAAAATATTGTTGTATGATATCTGGTAAACATGCAAAGTTTGTTCGTGTAAAAACACAAAATATAGCACTACATGGTATATAGCCTGTATTTGCACTTACAATGCGAAACCAATTAAATTTGGAATATTTACTTATACTAATCATTATAAACTATATATATATATATTTTTTTTTTCAGAAAAAAAGTGTGGACGCACGGACAAACGAACCCACATCCCTTGGATTATAACCGCTTATTTCTGGTAGACCAACTCAGCTGGCAGATTCAATTATTCGTCTTTTTTATTTAATAGAGCATTATTTATATGAATATCCATTTCAGTCCAGCAAAATGTATACCAGAGGTCATAAATTGTACATAACTATCTTCCCGCAAACCCTTGATTTTCATTTACTACATTGCTTTCTTAAGTAATTTTGCAAAAAATAAATGCCTTGCAAATTTGTAAATTTTACGAAAATGTTTGGAGTGTAGTCTACAAACAGCTAAGCAGGTATTTAAATGTGACATCCATGATAAACATACAAAAGCCTACTAGTGTCTACAAAACATGAGGCTTCAAAGTATATTTTTGCAGTGGTCATGGTAAGAGACACTAGGAAATATCGAGGATATTTCGTGTCAGGTTACTTCCCAAAACAGTGTAGAATCCTAAGGCTTGTTAGTTAGACGATGTAAATGTGTTAATAAGAAGAATCACGACCGATCAGTATTTGAATAGCGGACTAAACGTTGGCAAAGTCGAACAAGAACAGATCAGTAACTAACTATATAAAAAGGCATAGAGTAATTTATTTTTGTTGGAAAGAATTGTGCACCACCTTGTTTCAATGTCTTATCTGCACATTTGCAGCACTGCTACATGGCGTACACGGTAAGGGTTGGATGCGTATAACTCTCAACTTCTTGGGGGGGGGGGGAGAGAGAATTTGGTCAGCGCTTAACATCGAGGTCTTTAGCGCTGGTGAGGGGTGACATGAGGTGAGTATGGAGCAACGCTGGAAATAATGAATGAAAAGGTAGGGGGGGGGGGAGATCCCCGGCATCGTCCGGCACCCCAGATGGAGAAAAGTTATATCTGAAATTGGCCAGATCTGGGTCAGATATACACTTCTCATATGGGACGATTCCCACATGCGAAAATCCGGGGACCGACATCGCCGGGAATCACACCCGGATCGCCTCGGTGGGAGGTGAATGGTCTGACCATTCGGCCACCGCGGCCCTTTTTAGCTTCTTGAGGTTCTACCCGCAATTAACTAGGGACCCGAAAAAAAAACTCCCTTTCTATTGGGAGCAACCTCCAATTCAAACAAATTTAAGTTCGTTTCACTTCTGCAATTGGTCCTCGACATATGCGACACCTACTGGCAGGCGCTGAGCCAATAATAAAGAAGCAACTAAATACGGAACCAGTCACGTGGTATCGCTGTGTTAGCGAGCCGCCAATAAGCGGACGTTGTCTGCTTGATAGTGTAAATATTCTTGAAGGCTAGCCTACAGGTCAGTGAACATGGGAATTTTTCCTGTCTCTGCAAGTATAGGCTGTTCACTATAAACTGAGCACTCATCAGAACTTATAATCAGTTAAAAATATGTTTTATTGGGCCAATACATGTTCATTTTTGAGGGTGTTGATACGTTTACACTGGTTTTTAGTTACGCGGAACAGTTCATATTAAAAATAAAATAGTAAAGATAACTACAAAGTGGCCGAAAGAAAACTTAGTGCAGTGCTCACTTGATCGTGAACGGCCTATAACTAGGACCCGGTAGTTTTCGCGAAAAGATTTTTGCAGCACTTTGTTTCAGTGCCTTACGTGCACACCTGCATTTATGCTTTGTGGTCAGTGATTGGATGCCGTAACACCCAGCGTGTGGAGGTTAAACCCGCAAATCACAGACGTGATGTGTCGCAGATATCTGTGTACTGATTGGCACAGTCAAATGAATAACGACTCTGCACAAAAACACTCTGTCAATAGACATGAAGTTGAGCTGCAGGTGTGCACGTAAGACACTGAAACAAAGTGGGGCAAAAATCTTTTCGCGAAAACTACCGGGCCCTACCTATAACAGATGTGTGGTGTCGCAGTAACGTTGTTCAGTTTGACAGGCACAGTCAATTAAACGAAAGCTCTGCACGATGACATGCTGTCAACCATGAAGCAGAGCTGCAGATATGAACGAGGCACTGAAACAAGCTAGTACAAAAAAATTTCGCGGAAATTCCCGGTTCACAAGAAACGGCAATGGGGAGATGGAAACGACGTCAAGCTGTAACGATTCACCACTACTCGTACAAAGACGTCACGTAGGCATGTACAACGGTGGTAAATACTAAGAATAGTTACTCATCATATACCGGCCAAACTGTTGATTTCATAGGTATACTTGATTGATTGATTTAAAATGATTCAATAGTCGTTAGCAGTAGTAGTACGCAAAAAAATTCGTTAGGTGAGGTTATTTTAAGTTAGGTTGTTAGGTAAGATCATGTTAGGTAACCTAATATAACCTAACTTAACCACATTAACCTTAACCCGTTAGGTTAGGTTATTTTAGGTTAGGTTATTTTAGGTTAGGTTAGATTAGGTTAGGTAACCTAACCTAACTTAAACTAGACTTTTAGACAGGGATTAGAGACCCAAATCCTTCCTTCCTCGCAGCAAACCAGAGCGCAGGCCTCGTCACCATGACTCATACGAGAGAATGGAAAACTAAAAGATAAAAAGTTCCCTTCACTCCTCTTTGAACTGCAGTCAGCGGGGTTTGAACTCGTGACCTCTAGAAAGCGTCTGAAGTAACCCCTGTGGAGCATGTCACGGGTCAATTGTGTTGAGGTCGGGCGTAAGTACAAAGGACTGCAACTCCCCTCCTTTCTCTACCCCACTCCCTCCCTACTCATACAAAACCTTTCTCTACGTATTTGCTGGATGACGTCCATACCCGCTAAACAGCTTCCGTTGTTAACTACCCTAACAAAAAAAAAAAAAAAACTTGAAATGAATCCACTCTCTAAAATGTTTCACACCATCAAAACTAAGACCACGCTGAATAGCAATATATTATTAACACTCTTTTATTAACTCGCTTTCTTGTCAGTTTGTCTGCTCGGTAACAATGAACTAGAAACTTGAAACTTTAACATACCTGGATGACAATTCCATAAGAGGAAATAAAATGTTAAAAAAAGAGTAACAGTTAAAATTAAAAATAAAACTAATTCTAAAAAATTGTTATACACCACGTTTTTAAAACCAGTGAATGAAAAATTCCACACGTTACAAGATTGAAAGCAGAAAATAACATAAAATGAGTTTTTTAACATACCATGTTTTTAAAACGGACTGAAAGTACCAAACAAATTTGAAAGAGGAATTACTAAATACTTAAGTTTAACTTTAATTGTGTCCAAATCCCTGCCAATTATCTTCGAAATCCCAACTGTACCAAACACCTATAAAAATTGATATGTTAATCTCCTACAACTCCAGGATGAGGGCATTATATGACGAGTTTTTTGATCAGTTTGTCTGTTTCTCTAGATCGTCATTGTCACATGCGCAGCGTGAATTCCTCATGTCGATGTGCTGCTCTGTTGATTCCACAGATATTACATAAAATGTTCGACTTCGTCACTCACTTTATGCAGTAAAACCATACATCGAGTCCAATTTGTCAAGACAATATCTAATATAGGCGGTTCGGGATAAAGTGAGCACTCAAAAAAGCCCTGCTAAAGTTCTATTTTCAGCCAATTCGTGTCTTTCCTAGCGTAACGGCTAACGATGGGAAATGTCTAACCTCTCTGGACACGTCACTTTATGTTTGCGCGTGTAAGATAAATTTTGCAGTTAGTCGGAAACAATATAGTTTGATAAAATAGTTTATTAATTATATAAAATACAATTATATCGATTACGGTTGCTTTTGTTTCAGTATTGTTGTATTTAAACATGGAAACACATGGAACTATATTGCGTAATTTCACTGCCAACCGTACAAGCAGTAATAGGACTATTGTTAATGTTGAACTATATGCAGTAACGGCTAGTGATATTTCTCAAAGGTTAAATATTTAGTGCTCACTTTATACCGAACGATCTATACCCCCTGTTCACGAGTAAGCCCACTAACACATTTCATGATCGGACTACCTCATGGAGGAGCAATAGTATTTATTGCTGCCTTGCTCCTCACACGTAAGCCACAGCCTCGTGCTTGTCAAACAGCTGGGCGTACAGCGCATGTAAAAACTAATCAGTTACGAAATACTTAAGACGTTCCTTCCTCAAAACGCTCTTGGCTGGTTGGCAATGTGAACTGTAAAAAATTAATTAATTAATATGTAAAATTTTATTCGCATTAAAAAACAGGCATGCGCTCAGGATTACGTGAAAATGAGTAAAATTGCTTCTGAATAAATTACTACTCGGTAATAAAAATAATAAGCGAGCACTTGTGCAATTTCTAAAAATGTGATGCAACAAAAATTAAATTAATTAAAAAATAGTTTACATTAAAAATAACCCTTCAATACAAAATCTGTAAAGAATTTGATGCTGTACACATTTTAGTAATAACAATTTTTGTAGGGTAGATTTAAAACGATTTACTGTCAAAAAAATATTGCGGACGCCATTATTTCAATGTAACGGAGTGAGCAGAGACGCGTCGAGGTTGCAAATTTAGTGTGTTGTTCAGGATGCAAAACTGTACTTCTGTGCAACTTCCAAAATTTCGTGAATTTTTTTCCAGAATAACTCCGAATTGTCCTATTGCCTGTGCTACTTGGAGAACTGTGTAGTATGGGCATACATGTAGGGCGGGTAACATAGAACGTAGGAGTACGAAACTAAATACTGCGTCGTGTGCTGCAGTTCATAGTAAAGTAAACCTTTTTTAAAAAAGTCTAGCCAAGACAAATTATTACAAAATATTGTTTATTTTAGCCACAGAGGTTAACTTTTGAATATGCGAATATCTGTGCATTATGTTTAGTGTAAAGAATTTTGCAACAGTTTGTTTCAACGTCGTACGTGAGCTTCTGCAGGTATGCTTCTGGTCAGTGGATGAAATTTTTAAATACCCTCAACGTCTCGGGGTCCTACCCGCAAATCACGGGCGTGTGGTGTCGCAGTAACATTGTTCTCATTGGCACAGTCAAATGAGACACGCCTCTACATAAATACACCCTACAAATAACCAGCTACATATGTGCATGTTGAAACAAGTTGGTGCGAAAATATTTTCACCAAAAATCTCTGGCTCTAATTATATTTTTGTTACATACATTTCTGTTTTGACATACAAGTACACATATACAAATTTACTACATGACGAGAAGTATCCAGACCTTAAAATGTGTTCTCCTTACTGCAGACAGCATTTACTTCTGTGCTAACAGTATTGCACACAGACAGTAACACATTGTTCTCTACGCGATCTACGCCACAGTTATGAGGTAAGGGGCTGGGCGAGATGACCCCCCCCCCCCAACCCGCAAAGAAACTCGACTGCAATACTGAGGTTCCATTATTATATATATATGTATGTGTATTGTGTATGAATTATATGATATGTGTATAGTCCATTACAACAACAACCCCTTTTTTTCCAACCCCCCCCCCCCATCAACAAGATTTTATGGTTATATTTTTAGGTCAGTTTCGTTTTAAAATTTTAGACTTCGGTGTTGTTTTTATTTTTTTAAACAATGGTTCACAAAAATGCAGACTTAACCAGATATCCGTATTAAAAAATAACATATAACTTTTAGAAAGCTATGTTATTGATAATATATAGCATTTTACAAAACAAGTATAGATTGATGAACATCAAAAACTAACACTGTCGGCCTAATTTGTTCTCAGGATTTAAAACTATCCCAAGGCCAATTTTAAAATTTTCATACAATCTGTATTTTCTTAAATCAGTTCATTACATTTTTCAAAGGAAATAATCGGGGTTTTATAAAGAAAATACAGAGATTTGGGTGGTTTATTTTTTTATTTCGTGACTGATATTGAATTTCGTAGTTTAGCGGTATATCAACATGCATTTCTGTGTTGTTTCGGTTTTATCACTATTCACCATATAATCTTGTCCCTCGTCACTACCCAATCTAAATTAAAGAAAAAACTTAACTTGTTACCTATAACTAGGGACACGAAAATTTCGCGAATTCAATTACCTGCATGTTGGAATCAACAATCCTATACATATAAAACCCCGACCATGTGTCTATTAGCTGCTACTCAGGGGAACTGCAGACAATGTCCTATACATAGGACAATGGATTCTAACATGCAGGAGATTGAATTCGCGAATGTTTCCTGTCCCTACCTATAACTAGCAAAATTAAGTATAATAAGTAGGGACCCAGTTTTTTTCGCGAAAATAATTTCTCCCCACTTTGTTTCAGTGCCTTATGTGCATATCTGCAATTCTTCTTCATGGTTATTGGCAGCGTGTCTGTGTGAAGAGCCGTGTCTCATTTGACTGAGCCAATTACAAAAACTTTCCTGCAACACTATACGTCTGTGATTTGCCGGTAGAATACCAAGGCTCGTGACAGTTCAAATATCTAATCGCTGACCACGAAGCAGAACTGCAGATATGCACGTAAGACACGGAAACAAAGTGAAGCAAACCTCTTTTTCGTGATAATAACTAAGAGGTGACGGTGTATCGCGAAAATGTTTTGTGACAACATACCATTAAAAACATTGTGGTTTCTTGTGACATGTATGATTGAATGATATACGTCTGACACTACGTAGCTGTCCGCAGACCAATAATAGGCATCAAATATTACAATAGCGGGATTCTTGTTGGCTCAGTCAAATAGGGCGACAGCTCCACATAAAAGCAACAGGCAATCATCTTCTGGTAAACTGAATGTGCGTTGAAACAAGCAAACAATCAAGTTTTCCCGCGATAAATAGAGACCTGAAAAATTCGCGTTTTCTTTAAGAAGCAAGCTAGAGTTCCAGGTATCAAATTCACAATTGGCCGTTGACTTACTCGACACTTCCTGGAAGTAGTTAAGCCAATAATAAAACCGTAACAAAATACAGGCCCATTTTAATGTGCCAGCGAGCAGCTAATAAACAGCTGCTGTCTTTCACGATTTCACGTATATTCTTGGAAGCTAGCCTACATCTCAGTGAACCCACGAATTTTCCCGGCCTCTAGCGATAAATCATTCTCTCTAGTGAAGATAGCTAGGACCCGTAGTTTTCGCGAAAAGATTTTTGCCCCACTTTATTTCAGTGTCTTACATGCACTCCTGCACCTCAACATCATGATTATTTGCAGTGTTTTTGTGCAGAGTCATTATTAATTTTACTGTGCCAATCCGTACATGGATAATTGTGACACATCACGTCTGTGCTTTTCCTCCGCACGCTGGGTGTTAAGGCATTCAATCACTGACCACAAAGCAGAGATGCAGGTGCACACGTAAGGCACTGAAACAAAGTGGGCGAAGCACTCTCTGTGCTGCATGCCACGACGCAGATCCGATCGCCTCCGAGGCTTCCTACCGAGTGTCCCTTAGCGCCTAATTACGGCCACACCGGCCAGCAAACCCGTCTATACTCACTTGACCAATCACAGGCCAGCTCGCAGACAATGGCTGCCAACGGTCACCGTCTCCCGCACCGTGTTTATTATTTTTAGTTTTTTTCTCATAACAATTCTTATCAATCATAAAAATATAACAAGATGAGTATTCATGGATAAACGCCATTGCTTGCAAGCAATGGCGTATATCCATGAATACTCATCTTGTCATACATCATCATTGCAAAAATCTTTGAAAGATCCCACTAAAATATAACATTCCAGTACCACATAAATTTGTACAGTTACAATATTCATTCATGTAAAGTATAATTAAACTGTCGGCTGAGTACTTAATCTCTACTATACTGTTCCCATCAACCGTCTTGACAATTACAATTACAAGATCACATTGAATTATTTACTGAACATAAATAAACTTGAATTATATTCATACGACGGTTTTTTAGCATCTTACATCCTGTAGGGTAACTTTTGCTCATTAAATATTTAATAATTGGAGTTATTTAGTGAATAAATAGATACCTAGAGCAACGCGTTCAAAAATATTACATTAGTCCACTTGAGTTTTGAAATGTTATTCACTAAATGACATACAAACCAACATTTAGTGGGTTAAAGTCACCCGCAAGTCCAATATCACCCTGGTTTGTGGTAGTATTTCTTACAATGTATAATTATACATTGGTTTCATACATGAGCAGCCTTGAGATGTCCTCCATGGCGAGTAACTACACGGAACTGACGCGGCTTGTTCGACCGACATGGGCAGTCGCCTCGCAGATTCAGGCCATGCAGTCGCTGCTGGTAAATTAGCAATCAGCGGGGTTCACCGAGGCAATCTGCCGAAGGTCGCTGGGCCATTGCCAATGTGTTCCGAAAATACTCCCTCGGCGCAGACACACGCATCGTTTCGTCCCGACGACGAGGGGGAAAAAGTCGCTAGCGACTAGACGGTTTAATGTGCGTAATTAACACTGCAGCATCGTCTAAATTACATCATCACTTAGCTGCCAATTAGACAGGCGTCGCAGACGAGACGAGCCCAGCAAAAAAAAAAACATAATAACGTCACTCGTTGTCATCTCGATTCTTTTCATTGGAGAAGAAACTTTACAATTGTGCGGTAAAATTACAATTTTACAGTGTATTAGACTTAGTTAAGGGCGCTGCCTACCACGCTCTACAAATACGCTGTGGTGTGTTCGTAAACACGTTTTTATGAAACAATTCCACGCGTGTCTATTGTGTCAATGTACTTCCAACAAAGACGGAATATCATTGTTAAGACACCATGCTCATTAAAAACACTTTTTCGGATCTCTCCAACATCTTAAAACGGCCTTATAAGACTCCCGTACTTCAAAATATATTAACCTGATGTATGAGAAACTCAGACAAAAACGTGCACTGAACTTAGCTACAAACTTCCACCAATAAATTATATGGTCCCCGCTTAGTCTCCATATTAAAAATGGATCGGCGGGAATCTTCCATGCCGGTACAGTGCTTGGATCATTATGTTGATGATGATACGAACTTCACGGTCGCACTTAAAGAAGTTAGTGGAAGGTAACTTTCTCTTTACATCTGAGGCACGGAAACGTGGAAGCGATAAGTCGAACACAACACGTCCAACACTTCATCGCCTCTAGGCGCGAAGGACTAAACTAGCGCGCAGTGTTTTCGTAGAAACCGTTTCAAGCGATGACCCTGTTGTTTTATTTGTTGAAAGTTTGTGGTAATGTCCAATGCAGGTTTCTATGGCTTAGTTTTACGATTACGATCGATATTTTCTCAGCTACAGCAACGTGAAAAAGCAATTTTTAGCACTTTTAAGGAGCTTGGGAATCATGTTTTTAAGAAGCGGACAGCATTTTTTTAAATCATAGGACCACAGTTTGAAATGTGTCTTCTTTTCGTAGGTAAACACATTAGATACATTTTTAACAGTTATTTAATAATTATACAAGAAAAAATACTTTCCGTACCACGTTACAGCACGGCTCACGCGTCCCGTCCACTAACTCTTAAGAGGGCGTGGTACATAATTCAACGCTAAAAGCATTTATCTATAACTGTAGGTTTCTTGAAGTCAATTTGCGAAAATTAAACAATAGCAATCCTAGACAATAGTTTTAGCCAACGTTTTAAACAAAATTGTTTCCAGCGTTACGAACTTCTGAGGCACAATCTCTCCTCGTGCATTTAACTGCGGCGCAAGAGATCACGCGTAACGAATGAGTAATTATGGTTAAATATATACTCATAAAGTTGACAAATACTACTATCTAGGATTGTTATTGAGTATTTTATCCATATCGGCTTCGAAAAAAGCATAGGAATCAGTTGATGTTTTCAGCGTTTATTTATCTACTACGCACTCTTAAAACTCTATCAGTTTTGAGTCTCTAACGCGCAAGTCTAGATACGTTGTGAATTATCTTAGTCTGTATCTGAACATGAATTAAATCCAAAATTCCAAAAACCACTACAATATTGACTCCGTCGTGTCATAAAAAGCAACGCATTGAAACAGTACTGGGAACAACATATTAATGAATTCTTCGCTGTCGAACTGCTTCAAGCAAAGGACATTCAATACAAATACATTCTTCAACATGGCATGAATATTGCGCGTGTAAAAAGAGCGGAAACGATTCTACGGGATGGAAGAACCTTCGAGCAGCCATGACATCAATACAGGATGCAGTAACGTAGCAATAATAGCTTCTTCGTAGGCGCCACAAAGAAAAATGTACGTGCAGCCAAAACGGCTGGCTTTCTCGACGAGTGTCGATTGTGATTGGTCGTGAGGATGTTGACACGGCCGACTTGGCAACCATGGGCCGCATACACAGCCAGACACGAGCGTCAAAACACCGCATCTGGAATACTGATGCACGTCCAACACTTGCTAATATATTGTACTTTTACTATCGTCCTGCTAACCACAGCTTCCTGAGTCATGCCTGCGAAATAAACAAGCTACGTATGTCTACAACGATGAGGAGTGTCACAACTACAAATTGGCGATACACTTATTAACAGTCAATCTCCCTCCTGTGTGTCGTTTATTGGTTTGCCTTGCTTAGTTTTGTTTCAATGCCGAAAATTCCAAAGTACCACAACGAAAACAGCTATTGATCCTCGATTTCAGTAGACGCATAAGAAATGAAATAGAATTCATAATAACATATTATTTTTAAATAACAAAATTAATCATTTTTGTAAACTTTTATAAAAAATTATTACTCTTCTTATCGTCTACTGAAATGCAAGATCAATGTTTACATTGTGATGCTTTTAGAATTTTCGGTCATTAAAAAAAGCAAGGAAAACTAATAAATCAATACGTACGAAGAAAAAAAAATGGGGGGATAAGACTGACTTTTGAGGGATCTTCTTATCTGCACTTGTAATATGTTGCAATGATTTGTGATTATTATTTTTTTTTGACAAGACTTCTGAACTAGTATTACATTTGTACACCTGAGAAATGAGCACATATTTCAGACTATGTCGCTGTAAGTCTCAAAACTTCAGAACTCTTGTTAAAAATATTATTTTCGGATCCCTCAAAATTGATTTAAAAACGAAGATTCTTTAGACTGAAGTATCTGAGAAAAATACCAAACCAGATTCGAAAAACACAACGAAGGAAATATTTCCAGCGGCGAAGCGTGAAGTGTTCTACGGAAAGCGATGATTAGCAGTACTGTACAGTTCTCTCAGTTGGCTGTGTAACTATTTGACTGCTAGGAACAGGTACATTCCTCAGTCAGTAGCATATAAGAGACGAGGAACTAGTTCTCAGTAATACACCTAAGTCTCAGCAACACAACTGTCATCTGCTCAAAGTGTAGAGTCGTATCCCATACCGCTTGCCTGGAACACGTTCACGCTTCGTCACTGTGTAGGGCTTAGAACCATACAGTCCACAAATAATATAATTTTGTCTCCACTTAACGTTCCATATAAAAAGAAGATAATAGTTAAGTACTACACAAGTCGCTTCTTCGTGTAGATGACACTTAGCGAGTTATCGCGGGAAAAGTTGACTGTTTGCTAGGTTTCAATGTAGTATACGTACCCGATGTTCTTATTCCGTTACTCATGTTTCCACATCTAATTGGGCCAATGAGAAATCTGCTACGCCAGTAATGAGCGTAAGTTATTCGCCTGTGCTCACTTGAGCCATCTCAAGTTATCGTCGTCCAATCATGTAAGGCGTAACGCGCTAGGCGCTTTGGAGATTGCTTTGAAACTAAACATGTTCGCGATTTTTGGGGGCTACGACGGTCGAGTGATCAGACCACTCGCCTTCCATCAAGGCGATCCGGGTTCGATCCCCGGCAGGGTCTCTGGATTTTCCAATGAGGGAATCGTGCCGGACGATGTAGCTGGTCGGCGGATTTTCTCAGGGATCTTCCGTTTCTCCCCGTACCCATTCCGGCGCCTCTCCATCGTATGCCTCACTTCGTGTCTTCCTCCGGTGTACGCAGAATACCTACGAGCTCCCATCAATAATAAAATCTGCATTCGGGGTACGATATCCTAGCCCTCGGGTAACCTCCCTCTGCGAAATTATTATTACCATTATTATTAATATTTCGCGATTTTTTTACTTTTACACTAGTGATACTGTATTACTCGGGACCTGAAAAACTTACGTTTTCTTTTGGACACGCTAGAATTCAAAGAACTGTAAGTTAGTGTCACTTTCGCTATTGGCTCTAGGCTTATTCTTAGAGACAGGATAAATCCGCGGGTTCACTGACCTGTACGCTAGCCTCCAAGAACATATGTGTATTCAAGCAGACATTATATTCTCACTGGCTGCTCGATGACGCAGTGATATGGGCCTGCATTTAGTTGCTTCGGTACTATTGGCTAAGCCACTTACAGGAAGTGTCAAATAAGTCACTGGCCAATTGCGAAAGTGGCACGAACTTACAGTTGCTGGAATTCTAGCTTGGGACCAAAAGATAAACGCGAATTTTTCAGGTCTCTACTTATTCTACACCTAATAGAGGTCACAGAGCCAATAATAAAGAAACAACTACCTGCGGGCCAGCTCATATGGTATCGTTAGACGCACTGGTAAATCGCGGGAAAAGTTGATTGTTTGCTAGGTTCCACATGCTATGTGTAACACTGAAGGTTTTGCACCTATATCGTCTATCGTTTATATGAAGCACTGTGTCTCTCATCAACAGACCCAATTAGAACTGTAAAGTTTTAACACATAACTTGTGTGATTTGCCAGAAAACTGTTCACACGTGTCACGATTAATATACTACAGTTGATTGGAGACTATGTTAAATATTTTCGCGATTTTCCAATGTCTCTAGATATAGCTAGGGACAGGAAGAATTCGCAAATTAAATGACCTGGAGGCTAGAATCCATTGTGATATGCATACACAATCCCCGTCTATTCGTTCATTGTCTGCTGTTCCAGTGAGTAGCTGCTAGTGGACAAATGGTCAGGGGTAGAATATGCATAGTTTAGCTGATCCTAACATGTAGGTCATTTAATTCTTCCCGTCCCTAGATATCACCAAATCAGGAAGCAGTCAAAAAGGTTTTGTCCGCTTCAGTTAGCAAATATTCTTGGAGGCTAGTCCACACATCAGTGAACCCTCCAATATTTTAGGATCTATGCATTACACACGCCGCTAACCGACATGTAATGCAGTATAGCCGAACTCGTACAGTAAAAGTATAGTTGTGTACAGTCATCGCTAAGAACTCCCAGCTCAGGGCCATTCAAAGCTTTGTCAATGGTTTGACTGGACAGTATGTTGTGCCCATTCCCCACAACATATAGACATTTACTATGCTGCGTGCACCCGAGCAACTACAAGCTGTTAAGTAACAATAAAAAATTCGACTTAGACGTTATGGCACCTGCCTATTGGCCGTGTGTTTGTGTGTGAGAGGCGGCGTCAAGGGCGATGTTGGCCGTCTCATCTGGCATGGTATCACTTCTAGAGCTAGACACCGAAACGGCATGCAGTGGTATCGTAGATCACACACCTAAATTACACTCCCAGTGGTGACCCCATCTTTTTTTTTACTGGTGAAATGTTGTAAGCAAAGTTCATCGCATGTTTCTAGAGTAATTTTACACGAATCCCTTGAGTAGTTTTTCAGATCTAACATATGGGAAAGCTAATTTTAGCATTTTTTGAGGGGCCCCGAAACAAATTTTCTAATCGACGTTTTGTTATGAAACTACCTTTCCATCATCATTTGAAGTGTGTTTTCTTTCGTACATTGACACAATGGCCACACGTGGAATAGTTTTGTAAAAATAACGTACTTACGTACACACTGCAACACATTTTAAGCGCGTGGTAGGCAATGCCCTTAGCACTGTGAAATCAGTAACTGCGCCAGTAGTTGGGGAATGGTGAAGAAAATGGACGTACGCGAGCGAGGCTGGAGGTGAGGGTCGGTGGTTGGGTTCCCTCGACTCCCAGGCCGCCCCCGCGACTATTGTTCCCATCCACCCGGGCAGCCGCAACCAACCCCCCTCCCCCCATCCTACTGCCCTTCCTACAAGAGATCCAACTATGGGGAGGAGGGTTGTTAGCATTGGCAAGGGGGAGGAGACCGGAGGGAAAAGTTCACAGCTAACAATGCTCCAGCTCCAGGTAAATGTCACCCTTGCGCCCAGCGGCTCCACGGGAAAAGAACCTCCCGTCGAGGGGGAAACAGTGGGGAGGGGGGGGGGGTTGCTACGCCTACTATTCACCTGGTTTGACGTTGTGTCTGTTCACCGTCCAGGGGTTACTGCTATAGGTGGTTCGTGATAAAGTAACCACTTTTCCAGACCATCTTGAATAGAATAATAATTTTAAAATATTATTTATTATGACTTAGGACATTAACTTTTGACTGCAGTTCAATCTACACACTTTGATTGTTATTTGGGTGCTTCGTTTATTTTAAAAAGTGGCAGGAAAATATAAATTATCTGAAAAGTAATAAGTACTAGGGTTCCAAAAGTGCTCACTTTATCCTGAAACATCTACAAAAGTAAACGTTCCAAGTCTCACCTGGTGGAACTGGGGAACATTTTCAGTCCGAATTCACCCTGGAGATGACTACGGATGAATCCAGATTGAAATTTCACGCAAAACAAACTTACAGTGAATTGAAGTATGAGTGGAGCGAGTAATTGAGCAAATTATAAGGACATGTTAAATGACTTCTTTCATTCAAATTCTATATTCCTGTTAATTTTTATGGAGGCATGGACGTGAAGCACAGTTTGTGCGTTTTATCGCGGTCAAAACATAACGTCTGGGGCCGCCATTTAATTTATACATTACTAGAGTCACTGATGTTTGGTGGAAAGTATTTAGCAGAAACTTGTTTCAATGCCTTACGTACACACCTGCAGTTCTGCTGCGTGGTCTATGACTGGATGTATGAGTCGAGTGGTATCGCAGTACCCTTGATCTGATTCGCACAATCAAATGAATGACACTTCTGAACAAAGACTTGCTGCTAATAACAACGGAGCACGCGTAAGGCGTTGTAACATAGCGGTGCAAAATTATTTTCAACAAATTCACCGTCTCTATGTATTACTGTTTAATGCCTGTTAAGGAAAGCCTGAGGTTTAATGTAATCACCGCCAATTAAGTAGTAATGTAAGACGTTTGTGTGAATATGTGTCACCAGAGGGTCAGTGTATTGAACTGAAAGTTATATGTTTTGCAATTTTAAATACAATATTATGGACAGAAAATGTACGCAAACATATTATTGCACCACCTTGTTTCAGATTCTACCCGCAAGTCACAAACAGGTGGGTTCGCAGTAACTTTATTCATATTGGCACTGTCAAATACACTTTGCCAACAACCTCGAAGCAGAGCTGAAGCTGTGCACATTAGACAAACTAGTGCAAACAAGTTTTCGCGAAATGTCCGTCTTCAAAGCGAGGTAGCGCAACGGTAACACGCTGTACTCAAATTCGGGAAGGGAGGGGGATTCGATCCCCAGCTCCAGCCAGCCTGATTGAGGTTTTCCACGGTTTCCCTAAATCTCTCCAGGCGAATGTTTGGGTGGTTCCTTAACTGAGGCCATGGCCAGCTCCTCTCTGATTTTCTAATATTACGACAAGCTGTGCGTAACCGTATGTAACGACACCACTGATACCTTACCTAGTACCTAGTTATAATATGTATGTAAGAGTACCAGTCTTCAATGTTATAGTTAGAGCCATGAGTTTTTGGTGGAAACATTTTTGCCCCATTTGTTGTCAATGCCTTATGTGCACATCTGTAGCTCTGCTTCATCGTCTGCGATTGGATGATTTTACTCCCACTTGCCTTGGCAAATTACAGACGTACGGAGTCACAATAATCTTATTCTGATTGGTACAGACATGTGAGAGACGTGTTTGAACAAAAACACGCTGCCAATAACCATAAAGGAGAACTGCCGATGTGCACGTAAGGCACTGAAACAAAGTGGGGCAAAAATCTTTTCGCGCCAAAATCATGGCCGTAATGATCAGTGATTGGGCGTTTCAACTCTCGCTTGTATTGGGGTTCTACTGGTAAAAGCACAGACGCATGGTGTAACAATAGCCTTATTATTAGGGATGGTGATTTATCGCGGGAAAATATGACTGTACTCATTTACGACGCTTTTCTTTCGTTACTGGCGAGTCGCTTTTTGACTGGGCCAATGCCAATTCTGGTGCGCTACGACTAGCGTCTGTGACTCGTCAGTAAAACGCTGAATCGCGCCACATAACGATTGTCCAGTCATACAAAACGCAGGACGCAACTCTGATTTGGAGACTACGCTGGTAGGAAAGAATCTCGCGATATTTCACCAACTATACTTATTATGACTGGTGCAGTCAAATGAAGGACGTGCGAACAAATACACGCGGTCAGCAACCACGAGACCGTCCAATTCGTGGGTTGACTGACCTGTAGGTACGGACAGGACATTTTCGCGAAAAGATGTTTGCACCACTTTGTTTCAGTGCTTTACTTACACACCTGCAGCTCTGTTATGTGATCTGTAATTGGAGGTTTCAACTTCCAGCGTCTTGGGATTCTATCCGTAAATCACTTACGTGTGGTGTCGTAGTTAACCTTGTTCTAATTGGCACAGTGAAATGAAAGTAAACCAGCATATATCCATACAACCAATGACCATGAATGAGAGTTATCATCTATGAATGTCTGTGTACTCAAGCAGACAGCAGCTACTCAATGGCTGCTCGCTGATTCAGTGGTTGGACACGTGTATAGTTGCTTCTTTGTTACTGGCCCAACGCCCTTCACGAGGTGCCAAATAAGACACCAGCCAATTGCAAATTGGACAAAAATTTACACTTGTTTGAGACCTAGCGAGTACCCTAAAAATTTCCCCGCGTATTTTTAGGTGTTTAAGGTGATATTACCAGCTTGAAAGTCTACGTATTGCTAAGCAACAATGTTTTAGGCGTGAGTGTACCACTGTCCCGTCCTAATGGCTCTCGCCTTCTTTTCCCCCTTCCTCATCCCGTCAAGACACCCCCCACCTAGGCTCGGGACTACCTGCAGTAGCACGAGCAGAACCAGGCAGAGCCTCCTGGCACGCGCCTAGTGACACCCAAGTGTATTCGCTCGATAATCCACTCGTGTTTGCATGTTAGCCCATCAATATGTGCTGCAAACTAGTTATGTGTAGGAGTGAATTTCAATTTTGTGTATAAAATTTAAACATATTCGGGATTACTTTATT
>PNEQ01085628.1:0-10808 GCA_003012365.1 Medauroidea extradentata | reverse complement strand
AGCTGATTTCGCGATTTTGTCGTGAATTTAGGTTAGTTTCGGATTCATTTCGCGATATCGCAATTCACGAAATTCCGTGCCCCTATGGGTAATTAAACGTTACTGGGTCAATGGTAAGTCCTAATTTGTAAGATGTGTGATTATGTACGTATTTGTGTTCAATGATTTGGTTGAATGAATTGGTTGGTTCAGGGCCGATTTTGGGTATATCGGCCGATGCATCGGTTTCGGGATCGGTATCGGGCCATCTCTAGTATAAAGTACGATACACGTACCATAAATACGATATTCAAGGTACTCAAGGTAGCACGGCGTTGGAAATTGTGCGATTTCGCCGGCACACAGAACATCCGTAAAATTTTTAGATACGTCCGTAAAACCATAATATCTAGAGATTTCCATACAAGTTACGAATAATCCGTAAAAGTTGGAAGGTCTGAACATGTTCTTAGTTTTTCTAAACTCGTTCTACAAATTTTTCCAAATAGGAAGATGGGTGGAAAGTTTTGCTACCATTTTACCGAAACAGGTAAGAAAATAGTTCAATCTGTAAAAAAACATTAACAGTAGATGGTTTCCTGTATAACATTTCAATTTTTCACAATATTATAATAATTTACTGTACATATTAAATTCACTATCAAAATTCTACAGCAAGAATTTCCTAAAAATACTTCGGAAAAGTACGTAGATGTAAGGTGGAAATATTACAGGATTTTACAGGATTTTGCAGGATTTTTTAATGCTAATTACAAGATTTTGGAAACTAACTTGGTGGCAGCCCTGAGTTAGCCAATACACTCAAACCCCAAACAATTCGGACGCGCACCGTTTATACATTTGCAAAATGTAAAATGACAAATTTTCTGCACACAAAATTAGGCACGTGACTGTTAATGATAAAATAATAAATTCCCACGAATAAATTTACAGTTACCGTCTTTAGATTAAGCGGTAAAAATTCTTAAACCATAACGTTAACTAAATTTTTTATATCTAACCACACAATAAGTAACGTCTGACAAGAAAAAAAAAGTATGGTAACATCATTGTACCGTAATAAGATAAAACAATATTATCACTTACGTTTTCTGCTTGAGAAGTGTTTTTAACTTAAATTATAAATCCACGTCTTGCTAATGATAGTAGTAACTCACTTTGTTTAGAAAGATAATCATTCAGTCCTGAAAAACAAAACAACTTGGCCAACACAACAAAATAAGTTTCTGATTTGAAAAATAATTCTATTTGCCTCCATCCTGTTGCAATGAAAGGCGTCCACGCATATTAAAATGTGAAAAAGTTCACATTATCTGCATAAACAATAACGTGCAGAGATTTTTTTATCAGTACAACCCAAAACTTGTGCATAGCAAACAAATAACCTCACACGCGAAACCTAATCGCCATTTTACAATTAATCGATAGATCGATTAAAATCGAAATTACTTGGAGCTGTTAAATCAATACACAAGAATTGATGTTGATGTGTCGAACACTGTAAAATAACGTTTAACTAAACCACAAAATTAATTTAATTAATCAAATTAAAAATATTTTTTATTTTATCATTTCAAAATATTGGCCTACAAAGGTGGAAAACAAATTATTGATTTTGTGCTTTCTGAAAACAAATGTGTGCAGATAGCAGACAATTAAATTCCCTGACATCTGACAAGCCTTTTTTAAAATCACTGACATTTCTCTGATTTCCCTGACAGCTTTCAAATTTCCTGACAATTCCCGGTTTTCCAGACGAGTGGCAACCCTGGGAGGTGTTAGATGCCCTACTGTAGGCTGGAGAGGGGCTGTAAAGTTCCGGGGGAGGATTCATCAGTAAAGTGAGCAGTATTGCCATCCACAGTTTTTTTACTGTGTTTTATAGTATACTTCAGTAGGTAGGTGCGCTAAACAGCTGTACATAGGGCTACTGCGTTTTCACAACACCCGTCGGGTAACATAGTTATTTGTATTTAGTTTTTTTTAGCAAACCGAGGCAAATCACAGCAGAGAAACCTGTATGAACACTCATGACGTTATTCACTCAAGCACCGGACTCGCCTATTCACTTTCCGCATCTTAAGTTGTTAACGTTACTTGTATGAATTGAGTACTTTAGCAAGGGCGGTGCTATGTATTTCTGCTGAACTGTCCATAAAGAAAACCGAAACTGATTTTTATTATTATTATTATTTTTTTGTTATCTCTGACCAACTTTTCTGTATATACCTAAGGCTATCTGGGCTTGTAAACAAAAAAAAATATAATTTCTAAAGTAGTTGCCATCATCATCACTCGCCACTGGTACTACTGCCGCTGCAAATAAAAGGTGACTGCCTGAGACATAGGCGGTTCCAATAATTCGTCAATCCCTGGACAATGACTACAACAGATGCGTCAAAGTATGTACAAATGTGAAAATGTAAGTAGCTGCTCCCCAATTCCCCTTTTTTCCAACTTCATCACCAAAAGTATGACTCTGCAAATTCTCATACGTCAGTCTCTCCCATGCAGTTTTTTTAGACTACACTGTATTTCTGGCCCCTGGCAATAAAGCATAGAAAATAACCTGGTACTAACGATTATTTGCAATGAGACTTACTTGGGCTTTTTAAAGAGTACAAGTAACACACTATTAGCGAAAGGATACATTAACCAATATGCAATTTAAACTAAATTCCTTTACAGAAAACTGGTGAATTAAGAACTTAACACTAAGCTTTCTCAAAGTATGATTTGACTGAGTAAAACAACTGCAAGCATATTTTGTTCTCCAAACACAACCAACAGCACACTCACCAATGGCAATGTCCAACGTGATCTCCTCTATCTCCTGAATTGACATTTCACCACTTGTGTCCCCACTCTTCTTCTTTTTCTTCTTTGTCCACTCTTCCCGTGGCTCTAGGATGTCACTAAACTGCAGGCCATCTGGAAGGACTGAGGGAGCTGCTACGTAGAAGGTCACTTCTCTCTGCGATTTAAACAAGGTAATGTTAAAAATATACTACAGTATTTCACATTTGCACAAAATTTATCAAAACCAAAACTGGAACAAGATCCTACAATATGTTTATTCAGAAACAAAAAAAAATCCAATTCGTAAAAATACAGTGAAACCTCGTATTTACGTTAACATTATTTACGTTTTCCTGCGATTTGTACATTTTTCTTCAGATCCAGTTTTTGTTTGCCATTTGGTGAAATGTTACATTTTCCCGCATATGACATGATTCACATAATTAAAATTTTTATTTTTCCTGCTGTTTATGTTTCTCGCCATCCGAAGACAACAAACACAAGATGTCAGAGTCACAGATGAATAAGAAAGGACATCTAAACTTGTTTGGAAATAGACCAGAGAAAAAACATCACGGCAGCGAAGTTGGTGATCACGCGCAAAGCCATAGGAAAACGACTGACCTCGTGAAACGCTTGCGCTTGCGCTTACAGCACAATAAATTGAAGACGGTGGCAACAGAATTGCCGCCGCTAGCACTATCAATTGCATCTAACGTTATTGATTACTGTATTCACGTTGGCAAAATTACGTGCATTATTTTGTCTTTATTTTCAAGTGCAAATAACGGTAACTTTAACCTAAAATTTGCCAAACATGATTAAAACGGTTTTATTATAGCATTTTAAAATCATCTCCACTTTAGAGCAGTGTGTTTAGATGGTTATATAATGGTAATGTAATGGAAAATTAAATAGCTGACATTTTCGATAAAGCCAAAATTTATTATCGTGGAGAAGTGTGACCAGTTCGTAGAAACATGTCTTCGCCTTAGTGAACAACTTTACCATAGTTGCAAACGTCAAGGATTCAGAAATAGTACAATTTTCAAAATTAGTAAAATTGTGCGTAAACGAGTTGCGGCATTTCACATGTTGTGTATATGTAAAGGAGATTGAAATAAAACACTCCGGCAATTTTTAAAATACAATTTTACACTGTTAACATGCCAATACATTGTATGCAAAATACATTTAGAACATGCCAAGTAATTAATATAATTAGCTAAAAGTTTGACTACTATTCACATGTGTTCATGGCTAAAATTGCATAGCCTCCCTAGGGCAATTATAAAGAATACAAACTTAACAGGGTAATCACTGAACGTATTTGACAGCAGGCTTACTTTGTTGTACCATTATAAATACTGCTCATGATTTTAATATTCATACAAATCTAAACAAACCTAGTAGAGGTAGTTTTGGTTTCTGCAAGTTCGATTTTAATACATCAATAGATAGGCCCCTACTTCATGATTTCTGGTAACACAGCTTTTAAACTTTCTTTCACAGTTCCATAAATGCACGAAATACTCTAAAGCAATTTAATTAGACTTGGCACATCTAACCACAACTCTCTGACACTGCAAATACTGTGGATTTGAGAAATTAATGCATCATTGAACGTGCAGATGTGAGAGTATTTAATCTCGTATACAATATTAATACCACATACTCTAAATTTTTTAACAGTTTTTACATCCGCACGGTTTGGCAACTGTATAAAAACGTCGTCGTAAAAACAGCAAAATTGTATTCCCCAGACATGAAAGTTACAATATTCCTACGCATTACAACTATTGAACATGCGACGTCCATACAATTACAGACAAATATGCTGCCACAATATAAATTAAATGATACATTTAACCTTGTCAAAAACCATGTTTACAAACATTACACGACTATGTGCGCTTCAATATTGGCTGGAAAAATAAGAAATAAACGATAGTTTCTTTCAGTTCACAAGATTTGATGCGTGTTCTTGAGCAATCACTACACGGACACGGTAAATTGGAAAGCCACTTCAAATTAAAACAGCCTCGTGACTTTTGTTTGCATGAGTCACAAATGCCATTTAGCCAGGAAGACAACTGCAATCGATCAGGTGTGTTCGGCAAAGTTCGAGTTACGTTCGTACGATGCATGAATAATACGGTGCTCTGTAGTGAATTAGCTATAAAAAGCACGTTAGTTCCAGAAACTACAATATTACAGTTTTCTTTATTATATACACCGTAAGTCAGATATACATACCACATGTTTGGTACCAAAATTATGGGATTTCATTTAGTTTTTAATACTGGCGAGAGGCGCAATATGGCCGGAGGATTGTGGCCTTTATGTTACGGCAGATTGACGTTCAACACAGCAGGGGAGGGAAAGTTGCGAAAACATGGGGTGAAAGCGAGCGAGCAGCCTTGAGCCAACGAGGGGCGCGCGGCTTGAATGCTGAAAATTAGGGCACCTAGAGGCGTGGCTACGCCCACCCCCCTGCTGTGCAATTTAATATTAACTTTATAATTAGTCATTAGAATTTTATAAAATTTTGTAAATAAGTCCAAAGAGATATTAATGTTAATGTGTATGAATTTAAAAAAGATACAATAAATTGATACGGAGGAATGGCAGGGTTTGTTGTCGTCGTCACCCACGAAAGACGCAATTGGATGAAGGTTTAAATGGGGGCGGTCCTAGGAGAGTTTCGTCATGTAGGCGCGAAGGGAAAGTTGGAGGACTCCTGTGGCAGCCTCCACGAAGGGTGGACGCGCCGCCGCGGGGCCACAGCGGTCGAGTGTGATTAGCCGCGTATATAGGAACTCCTGTGACGACCTCCGCGAAGTGAGACGTGTCTCGCGAGTCAATTCGCGGAAATTTGCGGAAAGCCGCGCATAAGACTGTTTCTGGCCGCAACGTCACGAAGAGTGTGATATTCGCGCGAGGCCGGGGTAAATAGCTATAAACGACAGTCAGTACAGCATACCATCTCTCGTGGGACTGGCGGAACAAGTTCAGGGTTCCGAAGTATCGAAGCACATAAACTGCCGGTGTTTTGAGTCAGTAATAATAGATCCCCACCTTACATTAGAAGAGAGAGAGAGAGGATATAACAACATATTTAAACTTTAATAACAATTAAAATAGGCTAATTCATGCAAGAATTATTACAATTATTTTTCGTGTTGCCTTTAATTTGGTTCTGTACTATCAGATCATAAAGCCGTATAGGCATAGTTTAAGTTTCCTGTTGTAGACTATTAAACAAACTTACCTTTTGTGGTAGGCTTACCTTTGAAATATCAGTGTTAGCCTATTATAGTCATGTGACTATTGTAGGCTATATAGCAAAAATTTGTGCTCACACAACCTAAACGGAAATAAAAAATCAATAAAAAGCGTAAATAATAAACAAACATGGGTAGGCCTAATTGCCCAGATAAGGTTTAAATATTTTGTTGATTAATTAACACATGTCATCAAACCAGTACACTTTAATGACCAGGAAATATATAGACGTACGTCTTCTGGCTGTTTCTTTTGGCAATATGTACGCCTAAATTTTTGCAGCTGACGGTAAGCACAAAATCTCACGTGGACTTTATATTAACCACTTACTTGCTTAAAACAAAAAAACATGGACATTTTCTTACAAAAAGAATTTATTGAGCCGGCGCCTTGAAAAAGCATGTTTACATGGAAGACTACAACAAGAACCGTAGGTGTTTACCCACAAATTCTGTTAAAATAAAAGTCAGGTAATATTTTTAAAATGTTATGTAGCACTTTTGTCTGGACGGATTACGTACTTCTTATTTAGCGAATGTTTTTGTAGACATGCCAGCTAAAGTTCCTGTCTTCCGAATCACGTCTTAATATCCTGTTGTCGTAGCGATTACAAGCCGCGTATTTTAATCCCTGAATTGCAATGTATTACAATTACATACATGCACAAAATATGAAAATAACACCGTACAAGAATCTCAAACGAACACGAACACACGAGAAGCTCAACCTGAAACACTCGCAACGCAAATAGACACTCTTTGTTTTGGTTGCCGGACGTCATAATATCCCATTGACGATTACAGGCTGGGTTTTATAATCCACACATTACAATATATTACATATATGCACAGAATAATAAAGTTAACACATTATAAGAATCTCAAACACACGCGAACGTGGTAACGTTTCACACTCGCAAATGGCCGTGCTTTGTTTTGGTTACAGGTCGACTGATAATGGTGCGGTTGTTTGTAAATTAGTTACAAAATTGCGCGATTTGAATATAATAAAATAGTTAACTGACTAATGCTGGGTACGAAGCCGTGTTATTATATTACGTTTCCTCCAAAATGCGTACTTATTTTTCACGTATAATACACACTACTTTCAGCGTCTGTGATGGAAGGTAACTGATTTGTTGATCAGGGCTGCCACTACTACTTCATCAGGTCATACGGTCACGTCCTGTTGTTTTAAATGGTTGCCACGTGTCTGGCACGTGTTCAAAATATTGGTAGCATCGGCTGTCAAAACACGGAATTCTTACATGGGATAGACAATACTGTAGATGTTTACCTAACGAAACAATACCACAAAAACTAAACATCTGTACATGTATACAGTAAACTCTTAGTTATCCGTGGATACATTATCTGCTTTGCTGCTCAAATACTGCATATTTTGAACAACTTTTGAGTGTAAAAATCAGTAATAGGACACATTATCTGCATCGTTGCTCAAACACAGCATATTTTGAACAAATGTGAGTGTAAAAAACCACTACTAGATGTATAATGGGTATCATGTCTCCAATATTACTCTAAGTACATATAAAAATTTATGAGCAATATTTGTAAATTCATTTTAAGTTTAAATGCAACGTTAATTTCTGATGGGCTCATCTGCAGCACATAGCTGCGAGCCACCAAACCATATACAGGCTATTACTTACTCTATTTTAGGAAGTTAGAGTACACCTTGCGAAGCTGTGTTCTATTTCACTTCACAAGCAAGTACAGTATTTACTCGCTTTGACGCGTGCCAAGCACGCACACGTGCAGCCCGTCTGTGCACCGTGTCCATGCACCCTACTGCCCTACAGCAATGCGCCGGCGCTGCATCAAAGGGATAGCGGCCAATCCAACAGTGCGCCAAGTCTTTACGTGTAATGACCTTGAAGGGAGAGTGGCAGTGTTGTAATGTTTTATTTTGTGTTCCTGTATTTTTGTTTTGGGTCAGGATTATTTCATTGTGTATTTTCCTTTATTATTTGTTGATGCATCACACTAAGCTGCAACCTATCAGGCATGCACACAACATGAACAGAGACGAACATCTATTCATTTAAAATCTAAGACTGGTATTCAGTATTTCATATTGTAACTATTGTATATTTATCTTTGAAATTGTTCTAGATTGTTTGAGTACTAAGGGGATACATGGTATTCACTTCCGATTGCACGGAGTCCGTGTGGATACCCATGTAAGCGGAAGTGAAGGTCGGGAGTCGACATCGAAGCGCGACGGGGTACGGACGTCCGTGCACGACACTCTGTGTCCCATCAACTTTATATCACCAGTCATTAGCATACCAATAGTTAAGTACCGGAACGTTTCTATTGCTTTGGACCCGGAGCTTACCCCACCCCTCTCGACTCTTCGCCTGAGGGGCTTTACTAAATAATTGTTACGCCGGCAAGCTGTTTTTTTTATTTAGCCGCGTCACCCATTGGCCGGGTAGTAAATGGCCAGGCCGACTGTTTTCGTAAGCATCCCGATCCGCCTTTAATAAACAAAATAAATCGGTATTAGATTCAGTTCAACTCAAGTGTTATCATTTCGGTGCGAGTGTGTTACCTAGTCAGTTCCAGCTCCGGACTACATCAATCATCTAATAAAGACTCCAGCATCATCACGACCACGGATCATCACTCCAGAGAACAACGCTACGCCAGCATGCCGCCATATGGGCCGTCGGCCACACGACCCCAGACAGATAAGATCTCATGCCAAGTAAGATACAATTTGTTCCCATTTACTACATTTCTAACAACGCCACTCACCTAGCCTGCGCCCAAACAATATCATTCCCACCTTCCCAAGTTTTCCGCCGTGTCAGCTTCTCAGACGCACATTTTTTTAGGCTTTTAGAGACCTAAAAGTGGGCTGCGTCTTAGAATTGATGGCGGCTTACATTCACCAGCATTTTAATTGATGTAGCTTTAGAAGAAAAAAAACATTGGTTCTGTGAATTGCTAGCATGTACTTACAAAGTGAAGTATCGCATCATTAATCTAGAAATAAGCATGAACAAAAACCCAGTCTCAATTCACGTCGCGAACGGTAACGAAAATGAGTTGTATTTGGGTCTTAGGCCGTTTCAACACCACAGCGAAGCGCCCAGCCACATGCCTCATGTGCCGAGCGATCGATAACAGCTCAGATGAAGACACGGCTATTTGGAACACGACCTGCGTGTTCTGACTGAATTACGGCGGACATACCGTATTTACCCAAATAGAGGCCGATATTTTTATTCCCAGAAAACAACACTAATAATCCAGGTCGGCCTATAATCCCGCATCAAGAAAAATCAATCATTAATATGAAAAAAAAAAACATTTTTCTCATTTATTTGTACTAAATCATACAAAATCCAATTTAATTAAAGGTTTACATCAATATTTACCATAAACGTAATAGTTTCTCACTAAATTCAAAATCACTAGGTTACGTGAATGAACGGAAAAACATAAACCAAATATTCGCCTGCATGGCTACCAACGTCTACATTTAGCAGGGCGTATTCAATAGGTGGGCATAAATCAAAAGCAAAATGGCATCTACTGTTCAACTCGTGACTGCGAGATCGATATTTACGATTGCAACTGCTGAGTGAAAGCACCCAATAAAATATAACATGTAGTTGTGATTCATTATTTTTATCTATGAACAAACTCCTACCGATTACGGTAAAAATAATAAATAAAAATAAATAAATAAAACAAATAAACCGTTATCATATTCAGTAACACGTGTTTTGTTAACAGTTTTATTGGTGAATGTGTTCTTTCAATTCAAATCAGTTACAGTAGAACCCGCCTATAATGTTCCCTTTCGTAACGTTTTCACGCTTATAACGCAGTATTTTTTTGGTCCCGACATATTGCCCATTCCATCAAATAACGTTTTTGTGTTCCTGCACATAACGCATTTATTTTCTCACTACAAGATAACTGACGTGAAAATTAACACAGAACATGCCATTTTGCTTCTTCACACAAATAAATGCGTTGTTTTCATAACCACAATATTAACAAAGTGCGAGAACGGTGCCAAAACAGATTTCTTACTGTCACAGATATCGCTACACACATCCATAGTACTGTACACTTCGCAAAAAATCAGATGTCTGGTTACAGCGCACCTCTAGTCTAAATGAAAGTAGCCAACTACGAGCGTTGAAAATACTGCCATATACAGCAGGGATGTTGAAATGTGTGTTCACATGACTGTTGTGCATTCTATGATCGTGTTTACGTTTTACGTTTCTGGCGCAAGCAATGAGGTCAACGTTTATTTAAAAGGAAGCTTTATTGATAATAAACGTGTTAATTTATTATAAACGTTAAGTGTGATGTATGCTGCTGTGAAATTGTGCTGTGTGTGAACAAAATGTCTAATACCGGCGTAAAAAAAACTGAAAACATTTTCTTTGGCGGAGAAGTTGGACATTATCAACCACGTAGGCCGAAATCTTGGGAAAACACGCACCTCCATAGCACTGGATCTATAAATATCAGCCACTAGGGGTGGGCGAATATGAAAATTTCATTTCGAAGCGAATTCGAAGCGAATATGTTGAAATATTCACGAATTCGAATCGAATATCGAATCGAATATCAAGTAAATTGAATTTTTTAACAAATATACAATGTAAAATAATTTACACTGTTAAGAACTTACCTTGAAGGCTAATTATAAATTGAGTAAAAAAATGAGAG
>PNEQ01085627.1:0-10808 GCA_003012365.1 Medauroidea extradentata | reverse complement strand
GGCGCGTGCCAGGAGGCTCTGCCTGGTTCTGCTCGTGCTACTGCAGGTAGTCCCGAGCTTGGGTGGGGGGTGTCTTGACGGGATGAGGAAGGGGGAAAAGAAGGCGAGAGCCATTAGGACGGGACAGTGGTACACTCACGCCTAAAACATTGTTGCTTAGCAATACGTAGACTTTCAAGCTGGTAATATCACCTTAACTTTGAACACGGTGAAGACTCCTCTGAAGGCAGAGCAGACAGCGGTAACGCGCGCATCGACGATCGATACCACCCCTCCTCCTTCCTCCAGGCAACGCAGCTGCCGGGACTACGTAGTACCAAGGTTGACCACCACCGCTGTTCCAGTACGCGGAGCGCTGTCGTCGCTCGCAGGAGAGGAGTGACAATAGCCCTCTCTCTGAGCGCGCCCAAAGGCGAGTGTGAGAAATTGTGAAGCGCGGTGACTTATATAGGGAGTCCACGCATTCTAGGCGTGTTCATGGAAGGCATACGAAGCACATCTGACCATTCAAATTAATATTATTAACATGGCGATTTTCGATATCACTGGAACAGCCTTAAACTAGCGTGATAGTGATTTCGTAGAAAGCGTTTTTCGACGGCATTTCAAGCGATGACCCTGTTATTTTATTTGTGGAAAGTATGTGGTCACGTCGAATGCAGGTTTCTATAAATTTGTTTTAATATTACGGTTGATATTTTCTCAGCTACAGCAACGCTATAAAGTCATTTTTAACACTGTTGATGAGCTTTGTAATCACGTTTTTAACTAGCGGACGGAAATTTTAAAACCATAGGGACACAGCTTGAAGTATGTCTTCTTTTCGAAGACAAACGCATTGGAAACATTTTTAATAGTTATATAAGAAAACATACTTTCCATACCATGCTACAGCATGTCTCACTCGCCACTTTACATTCTGAAAACATAAACATATCTAAAATATCATAAGTGAATTTTTTTCCGTACATGACAGCAGCTCCAGAAGTCAGACGATTGTAAAGCCTAATATTCAGGCCACTGAACTTGTAAATGTTTCAACAATCTGTTAACTAATTAATAAGGCACGGTAGTTTTCGCGAAAAGATTTTTGCTCCACTTTGTTTCAGTGACTTACGTGCACACCTGCACCTCAATTTCGTGATTGTTGGCAGAGTATTTTTGTGCAGAGTCATTTGACTGTGCCAATCAGTACATGGTTAAATGTGATACTCATCACGTCTGTGATTTGCGAGTTTAACCTCCACACGCTGGGTGTTACGGCATCCAATCACTGACCACGAAGCAGAACTGCAGGCGTGCACGTAAGGCACTGAAAAAAAAAAAAAAAAAAAAAAAGATGGTGCAAAAATCTTTTCGTGAAAACTACCGGGCCCTACTAATTAATCAATGCGTGAATAAGGATGATAATTATTTTAGCACCCTTTTACATACTTTTACCTACTATTCTCATTCCAAGTACGGTCTTCCAACAGCTTACATTTCTTCTCTTTGTTATTTTTTAATGCCCAGCATTTATTTCCTGGTTCTTACCCTCTCCTTCCATTTTACCTCCAATTATCATCTTGATTAAGTCACGTCTTCATGATATATTACCTACCTAGTTCCCCCCCTTTTTTTACAAGCTACGCCACATGCTTCCTTTAATCGTCCACGCTCTGCAGCACATCTCTATTTCCTCATGTTTTATCATTTCCACTTTATTCTACCTTGTTACAGATACTTACAGTTTGAAATATGTGTGTCAGGTCTGAACTGGTTGTTGTGTGTGGTTGCGGTCGGGCTGTGTTGTAGACTGCACCGACGACTGGAAATTCGTTTAAGTCAGTGAACTCAGAATCAAGTATTTGTACAATTATTCTATTATACTTGTCCTAACTACTAAATCATGAAAATAGATATCATTCTATTACAGTCGGATTGAAGAGGATTACATACCGGATATCAAATTCCACGATAGAGGCACGGAAGTAAAATGCGATAAGGTTCCCACTGGTACGCTCGACGACAATTTCATCGCCTTTGCACGCGAAGTACTACATTTGCGTAGGCATACAGTGTTGTCCTTTGAAAGCGGTTTTATATGGTACCTTAAGCGGTTAACCTTCTCTTACACTTTCTACATTCAGTGCATAGTTCCAGAACTACTAAAACTGTCAAGAGTATGTAAAACTTTACAAAATTTTATGGCAGCAACTGAAAAGTTAATAATTTAATCGGCATTAGTTCATTGAGAACTCCCAAAATTTATAACTTTATGATTCTACGAAAAGGTATTCGTTTTGTAGACCTACTCGGGAATGCATTTTAGCATGTCTGGTATACACATTATGGCATGTTTAAAGGTCAAAATTTGCATGTTACGGGGACATACACACAATATAAACCCTTTAATTGCTAAAGTGAAATAGTTTACACGGAAATTATATGACATGTGCTACAGGTGATCTGCTGTGCATTGCCATTTGGTTTCCACGGTTTTCAGCTATGTGTTGGTAACATCGATTTACCTTCATTTGTTTATTCATATTTAGTAATTAACATTTACGATAGTAAAATATTTAATGCAGTCTCTGCAACGATATTTGCCAGCTGTCAAAGAAGACCACTCGTTCGTGTCGCCACTGTGAAGAAACAAAACTACTGAAATGTTACTAGATCTGTTGCTTCATCCGACTGTTCAATGGCTGAGCAGTGTGCAGAGCTTCTGAAAATATTATGTTATTAAATTGTCAAACTTCATGAATAATGTATGCCTAGTAATAGCAGTTAAGAAACGTTGTAGGTATGTATAGCCATGTCATGACCTCCATTTATATCTAAAGCTAATTTCTTCTCGGAAGAAAATAGTTGAAACAGGTGTTTTTGAAGTTTTTCTTTTTAACATTCCGGTGCACAATTTAAAAGGCATTTAACAAGCGTTTAAGCGTGTTTCAAGTAGTTCTTTATGCAGACCTACAAACTTATCCCAACTACTTACCTTATAAAAATCTGACGATGAAGCAATTGTACTTTCTAAACACAATCATGCTATAATAGCTATTTCTAAGTCCTCTAACACTGTCACAAACGGGTTTCTTTCAGACTGATACATCTAAAAGTTCAATTACTGGATACGAACTACTAAACATACTTGAGGAATGCGTTAGACCTCACTGCATACCGTAGTCACGTACAATACAAGTATATGGTCGCCACTTGAAGTCACTTTCACACAATTTGCCGCCTGGAAGCATGTTCAGTGGCTTGTACACTGCGGCGATGTATCAGTTAGTGCGTGCCAGCGTCGTACTTATCGCTCCTTTGCTCCTGACTCAGACATGCTTCAGGTAGGCGACTGTTCAAGTGCTCTTTAAAATCGTCACATAAGCAATATCGCTTTTAATAGTTTTATTTGACATATACGTGTCTCACATGTACACCACAACGAATAGACAGTTCGCATAGCTATTTACTAGGTATCGTTGAAATCAGGAGAAATGCCGCTATTTGCTGAAAACAAATTATTTGACAATGAGTCAATGAAATTCGTTTTTAAGTGTACCAAATATATAATTAATTTTCGTTTGTATTCCAGGTTCGATTAGATCACATGACTCACTGAATTAAATTAAAATGTTGAATTAAATTTCTCAGCTTATTTTAAATAATCGTAGAAATTTTATATTTAAGATTGCAAAATTTTGCTCTAATTCTGTATCCAGTCTAGTTAACATGTACAACTATGGTACAGTGAATATGCACAGTTCTTGTAATTTTTTTATTTATGAAGGGTGTTTAATATGAAATATCTGTCTTTAATATTATTGGCAGTCAGTCTACTATTTGCATCACTCCTAATAAAAAGTAATGCTGAAGATGTCTTCTTATCTATGTTTACATTGAAAGAATATTTGCATTTCTTTAGTATTATTACAATAACAATAGCATAAATCCCACACGCGTATCACAGCCTCAAGAGCGGATCGAACTATCGATCCTAGGAGGACCATGCCTTAAAAAGTAGACATATTCACATCCCAAACCGGGGTCCACAACGGAAATGTTTGGATCTTTGTGTGTAAAATGGTGCTATTAAAGGATTATATCGCTTTAAACGTTGTAATATTATTAAGAAAAATTATGCTTTAAAAGTGAAAATCTCTTCGTTGATGTACAAAATATTTGGAACAGTTTTATTTTCTGCTTCGACGAGTCTATAACTGTGTTGCTTCTTGAAACACATACATTAATTGTCATAATTAACAAACTATAGTACGTGTCACTGTTCCATGTCAAATACACTCTGCAATGTTTACAATAAACACGGATTTAGGCTTACACTGCACGGTGGCCCACCACCTTACAAAACCTCGTATACCATACGTTGCACGTATGACTTGTTTTAAATTTTAATAAGGAGTATGCGGGTGGAGTTTGTTGGTAATTTTCAGATCAACTCGGACGTTTTACACTTGATTAATGCCATTGAACGTGTACGTGTTACGAGATGAGACCTTTGAGGAACATAGCCCCTTAACTTCATGTTGTAACACAGATAGCGCCCACTGTAATTTTAACGCGTAAAGCGTCGTGTACATTGGTAAATAATAGCAATGCAGTGTCCGTCTTTCACCATAGTTACACGTCCCTTGTGTAGTGGATTGCCTACCTGTCAGGCCACACGCTTTCTGTTTTGAATACTATCACCACTGATTTCTCGCAAACGGTTCACCTAAGAGTGTTCGGAGAAGATGTCCTTTTTTGTTAATTTTAACGTGCTGATTACTGAATACATAAAATAAATCTCTTCTTACAAGGGTTCGTTAATAAGTTTCATGCAAATGCAAGGTGGCACCCCCATTTCTACAATGAAGGGGGTTGATGTTTTCCAAACAACATTTACCGAGGTGAATGAGCTCCGTTATACAAACCACTATTCGCCTATTTGTCGCTTAATCGCAATTAGTTTACAAAATATTTTATTTTCAAAATCCGACTTTTTGGGGCGCCAGCTCCTTTAATAATCAATTTCGAGAAAAGTGGTTCTTACATTTTCGTCTAATTTTTTTCCTAAGGAATCGCCTGCCAGCGTTTGTCGGTGTTATTAAGACTCACCCTGTATTTATATGCGGCGGAAAGATACAAATTAACTGAACACATATGTAAGGAAGGGTGTGCAATTGTTCAATCGTGATCGGCGTATCATAGACAAAGTAACGCATAATAAGAACTAGATGAATATGTAACAGAATTTTAAAATGTCACTTCGTTATAAAGAAAAGTCGTTAACGATTCAAATGAACATTCATATTGTCCATGACTGGAAAACATAAAATGTATCCCGCATCCCTACGCCCTTTTACTTGTAAAACCCAGACTGCAATAAAAGCCAACGGAAAGTGCGACGTAACGAGGGACAAGAAGGAACGGCGCAGCAGGGAAGAAGACTTGAAAGCAGGAAATGACGTGGTAACGGTGGCGGAAACATAAACGCAAGCCCTGGCCCCCCGCGGCGTGAGAAACGGCACTAACACGCCGCGTTTAATGGCGCAAAACGACGGGCCTTGACATATGACCGCGCGGTCAGATGGGTTAACTCCAGGAAGAATTGGCAGTTAATTCCTCCCGCAGCCGTTTCCACGACGCCGCTTCTCGCCGGAGAGACGTATGTCCTTGTGCAGGGTCGTGTCTCGTCCTGGAGACAAGCGTACTAACCGCAGCGCACCGCTTCTACGTCGCTTTGAGGGTTACCATAAACTGAGGGTAAAAAAAGCGACATTGGCCTCTCAGTTAGAGGACATTTCACTAACTAAAGACTTTTTTCTACAATACTGCGACAACGACGGCCGCTTTCGGCAAAAATGAAATATAATTGAGACAAATGAAGGCCTAAATTGGCACGCTGTTATTGTTTGTTAATTACAAACTCGACATCTTGCTGAAATAGTTTTCTTTCACGTTTAAGCCAAGTTCTGTTGTTCGTTTAAACTGGTATTATTATTATTCCTCCAAGACGCAAGGCTCTCCCATGCACATAACACATTGAAATCAAACGTTGAAACAATATTTTCGCCAAAAATCGTAGCTCTAGTTATCTGGTTAAAAAGTTGGAACACTGTTAGCAACACAAGAACTCCGGTCAGGCGAAAAGAAAACATTAATTAATTAAAAAGAACATGTCCGCGAACGTTCAGTTGTCTTCGTGTTTGGGCAACTCAACCGTGCTAAATCAGAAGTTGACTTTTCAATAAATAAACAAGCTACTGACCTTAAGGCGTGGATCTAAAGAACGTCCATAAACAAACGCACAAAAGGCACACCACGCTAAAGTGGAGACGGAAAATGTAAGTGGCAAAATAAAGTACGGCGACATTTTACGTGCACAACGTGGCAGTACTGCACGCAGAAAGTCCTCTCGTGCGAGCCACGTCCAGATATTATTTTATGTATGTTACGTCAAATAAACGTATAGTCTAATCATTAGAGACCTGGAAATTCATTTGAGAGTACGTTCCCTGATGGCAAAATCAGATTGATTCAACCTTAAGTCAAGCTTGCCATGACAAGTCTGCAAGCTTGCAGCGCCTGTCATGTCAAGCCGTAAACTTGAATCAAGCTAACTAGTCTCCACACGACAAGCCTGCAGCAAGCTTGCCAGGAAAGTCCGATGCAAGGTTGCTGTAAGCTTGTAGCAAGCTTGCCTCGTACAAGGCAGGATATAACTATAAAAAATAGGCTTGATTCAAGCTTGGATCAAACTTACCAAATAGGGCTTGTAATGGCAAGTCTAAATCAAGTCAAGTGCGGGCTTGCCGCAAGCTTACGTGCTATCTGGGTTAGATTCCAAACTCTTGTACACGTTAAATACTCCCGCGATTGTATCGCCGGTAGTGAAACTCTTCCGTGAGGACTATGAACCAATAGCATACCTGCATGAAAACACTCAGTGACTCCCGAGTTAGCTTGTCAGATGTACAAGTAGCAACTCGATGCAGCCGCAGCCAATGTACAAGTAGTAGAGGACAGAGTGTACACGGGACTGTAAAGTCCATCCAGCTGGTCGCTGAACCAGCGACATTTCAGTGTCTCTAATTATCACATTTGAATTGCTCGGGATGTATAAGACATCTCTGCAGCGCAAGAGGGTACTAACTACAGATATATGTAGCCGTGTATATATATATATATATATATATATATATATATATATATATATATATATATATATATATATATGTGTGTGTGTAAAATATCATCGCGCAACATTTTGCCACTACATGTTCGTCTCCAGTTCAGCCCAGGATTCGCGTAGTAGGTATATCATGCGTTTGTTTCTGGACATCTCGTATAGTGAGTGAGATATTTTGGTCTTTATCGCGGGTGAGGGGTGGCATGAGATGTGTATGGAGGAGCGACGGAATGAAAGGGCGGGTGAAACGGGAGATCCCCGAGAAAACCCGCCGACCACGGCATCGTCCGGCACGATTCCCACATGCGAAAATCCGGGGACCGACCTCGCCGAGAATCGAACCCGATGGATCGCCTTGGTGGGAGGAGGCGAATGGTCTGACCTTTCGGCCACCGCGGCCCTATCCTGTATAGTTCATTAAGGGGTACGTCTACATGACTGTTGAAATGCGTCGTAACAGGTTACAAATACGCGTTAATTTTCAAAACTGTAATAGACATACGTGTTCAAAAATAATTAAATATCGTAAGGAGAGAGGGTGGGGGAGGACTGCACGTCTACACATCGTCCACATGACTAACGACGCCCGTGTCTACAATCCCACTAGCTCTAGCGTACAACTTGTGAATTCCAATCTAGGGGTCGAGAAGAGTATATGGTTCATGTCCTTGCCTATATTCATCTACTTTGAGCGTTAGATGCTCAGAAGCAACGGCGCTATAAAGGCGACCTTGACACGCTCATCAAACTCCGCATTGCCACAACAGGGTTTGGCGAGAGGGTTTTACGGTCCTGTAACAAACTGGTCATAAGGCAGCTAGTTACGGCTATTCTTTGTTTCGACGAAACTATTCAACGTGCATTACGTTTGTATATCTACGACAAGAACAAACACTTCAAACTATGTCGCTATAGTTTTAAAAATTCTGCACGTTTATTAGAAACATAATTTTCGGACCCCTCAAAATGGCCAAAAACGGACTTTCCAGATTGCCGTATCTGGAAAAATAGCAACCGGATTCGGGAAACACAACTACAAAAACAAGCGTTAGACTTTGAACTAGGCTACCCATAAATAAAATAATGTGGTCACCGCTTAATGTCTCATAGGAAAAAGGATAATAGTGAAGTACTGCACGCCAGCTGAGTAGCTTGGGCGGAGAAGCGATAATGTATTACTTACGCCGGTCAGTGACAGCCTTACTGCTCCTGCCTCACACACACAAACGCAGCCTATTTAGGGAGGCCCCTTAAGAGTTAGTGCACCTTAGCTTTTTTTTTACGTTTGAGGCACGGAAACGGGGAAGGCGATAAGTCGAATATAACCCGTGCGTCTAACACCCTATCGCCTCTAGGCGATAATCATGTTTTTAATTATTGGACTGCATTTTTTAAAATCATAGGAACTTAATAAGAAGTGTGTTTTCTTTTCGTAGACAAACGCATTACAAACATTTTTAGTAACTATACATGAAAAACGACTTTCGTTCCACAACAACCATGCCGGAACCGGGATTAGAACCCTGGACCGACGCCTAACCGACTACGCTATGGAGGCCGGCTCGTCACGAGAAAAGCGCTGAAGTATCTTGCAAGAATCCCACTGATTAATTTTTACACGGGACTTTAAACAGTGACGTATACAACAAAGTTCAGTGCACGAGACAGAGTTTCACCAACATACAGTCAGTACATTTTGAAGTACAGCCGTCTTAGTGAAAAGGCCGATTTAACTAAGTTGGAGGGCATGAAACAATGGCATTCCGTCCTTGTATGAAGTGTGTTTCTTTTCGTCGGAAGCTCGAAAACTCTACTCGGGTTACTATTTGAACGACGCAGGCAGAAATAGTTCTTTACCTACGCAAACCTCGTGATTTATTATAACTAGGACTAGAAATATTTCGCGAGTTCAACGACCAACATGCTAGAATCCATTATCCTGTGTATACCGAAGCCCTACCATTTGTCCATTACCTGCTACTCATTCAGACAGAAGACAATGAAGGAATATACGGGGCTTGAGTACGCATAGGACATAGGATTCTAGCATGCAGGTTATTGAACTCGCGAATTTTTCCTAGCCCTAATTATAACCGTCTCCAGAGAGTATAATTCAAACAGTAGCATGTGTGATATCACGACCGTGATTCACTTTTATACGGCGAGAAACCAACCAAGAGGCTGTTACGAAAGTAACCTTTTTATGCTGAGTTAGTTCGGTTTGCTATGTCTTGTGACCATGCTTGTCCGATCAGTTAGCCAGCTCGTGATTGATCTAAGGCCAGCTAACAATTCAGGGTTTTAAAACGGCGGAAATTAAAAAAAAAAAAACCTAAATATGTCGTTCAATGCGACGACGGCATCCAATTTTTATAGCCTACGTGTCCAGACAAATTGTCGAATAAAAATAAAAATACACATAATGTTAAGAGCGCTCTGTACCAAAAAAAATTGGTAATTTTATTATTATTGCATCAAAGTTAAACTCTTACACATTACATTAGTAGTAATTATCCACAAATAAAATATTTTTTGGTTCCAAATCTTTAGTACAAGGACATGTCAAAGTAGCGGTTTTACTATTTTCGATACTTACAAAAAAGTAGAAACTATTCAAACGATATGAATTAAATCATTTTAAGTGAAAGTAAGTGTATTAAGCTACCGTTGTTATTTCACGTAAAAATTAATTTTAAAAAATACAGGTACTCATCGAAAACAAGAAAAAATTTGGGTCCATCCAAGAATATATTTTAATGTTAACAATGTTACTACAAAGGTGTCATTCTGTAACTTTGTGGGAAATTCAAATAATGTAAGGTGAATTTTTCAGACTCCTACTAATATTGTTATTATATGTAGCGAGAGAACAGAGCAGAGTAATTTTAAGTAATGTGGTGTTGAAAATGGTAAAAAGGCGCGAGTTGGTAGCTGGGACTCACGGGCCTAGATACATAAATCTAGCCCTTACCTATCCTGCGCTGATCCTATTCTCAAGCACCGTAGATCAGAGTTTATCGAGCAGCCGATCGAGTTAGTTTGAGTTAACTTAATCTGGCTTACTTTATAGACGCCTCAAACTAAAATTATGGCCAAGCACAGCCAATTGAATGACCTTTAGTGATCGCCATTAGTCTCTCGTCGAAATCATAAGATGGGTTATGTTAACATTGGAAGGCCATCATTTCAGCTTAAGCAGTTCAAAAAGTAACCCGAATAGTTTACTGACCGTCTAGCAAATAACGAGTCAGCATTGCTTGCAGTAAGGTTAATTCTACTAAAGGCCCGTTCACAATCTACATGAAAAAAATAACATAACTTACACAGCATAACATGCGAAACTGTCCGTACACAATCACCACGAAATTGACCAATCAGAAAATAATCAACAAGAAAAGAACTAATTTGTTATTGGACGAAAATTTTCGCGCCAATAGTACTTATGACGTTTTACATTCTTATTGGCCGGCATGAAACACTTGGCGTAGGAAACTCAGAGATGACCACCTTTAACGCCATGCCAAGCAAGTTACGCCCCGTAAGTCATGCCAAGTATTCATTGTGAACGCCACCATTCGTATCACAGATATTCACTTTCTTATGCTATGTTTTTTACTTGCGCCATGTCGATTGTGAA
>PNEQ01085626.1:0-10807 GCA_003012365.1 Medauroidea extradentata | reverse complement strand
TATATTTACTGGTTTTCAAGTTTTGTATGAAGTAAAATTATGCAAATTTTGACTTTGAAGTGACATTACGGGAAAACTGGCTGAGCTAATTTTTTTTCGTTAGAGGTAAATGTACTCTTCAGTAATGTCTACAAAACTAACACTATTTTATACAAATATAAAATTATGAATTTTTCCCCACTTGAACGCCCTTAAGGCCATGCTACAGACTAAATAGTAACCCAGACACGAAATGACGTGGCGGCTCTTTTGATACGGGCCAACTTCGCCGCTTATTGGGTGCTCGAGGTTGTTGTTACCAGCCCCGTGTATGTTTGGATCCTGCATGTTACTACAGGTTTACTATTGGCCTGGATGGCGGCTAGCTGGGCAGCCGCCTTACGCTGATTGGCAGGAGGTATTTCCGCCATGTTGCTGGCCAGGGACGCCATTTTGCTGGCGTGTGTGACCGAGTTCGCCGTCCTACTAGCTATTTCACTTCTGTATTCCTAAATATTCTGTGGCCATGCTCACCAGTTTGTAGTTTTTTTTTTTAGTATCAAAAATCTGTCTTGCAGTTTTGTTTAAAATTGTCTTCTCCATGACGGCTGAATTTTTTCAAGGCAGAAAATACTATGGTTTTAGCCAATTATGTAAGTAACGAAATTTTGGTTAATTAACTTTTTAGTCGAAACCTTATAATTGTTTGCTGTTAAAAAAATAGCTATCACGGCAAAAACTATTTTACACAAAACTACCCGAAAGTTTTTTTTTTTATATCTGCTATCGCTAGAGACACTGGAAAATCGCGGGAAAAGTTGGTTATTTGCTAGACTCCAACATGCTATGTGTAAGACTGAAGGTTTTGCACCTATATTGGCTATAGTTTGTATGAAGTACCGTGTCCCTCTTCAACAGACCCAATTAGAACTGTATCGTTTTAACACAGAACGTGTGTGATTTGCCAGAAAACTGTTCACACGTGTTACGATTGAGATACTACAGTTTATTGGAGACTATGTTAAATATTTTCGCGATATTCCAGTGTCTCTAGCAATCGCTTGAGTTTAAAAAAAATATTATCTCAAAAACTGTAGAAACTAAAAATGTCATGCACAGCGCTGCCCCGTGGCGCTGTGGTTTGGCCAGCCCGCGCCCTATCGGTAATGTCTGTCGAAGCAGATGAGAGATAACCAAGAGGATACGACGGCCGTTATTGCTACGCAGAACAGTGTCCAGCTGGTTCTCGGTACGACTTGGCTGCGCCTGCAATCGACCAGCTCACGGCCCGATGACATTCGTGACTAAGAGCAAACATTATACATGGTCATTCTATGAACTGAATGTTTATACCCTGTAGTAGTTCACAAATGGGACCTTCAGGTGAAGCCTAGTCATATTTGAACGCGTCCAGTGCTTGTAATACAGCGTACATTACTTGTAATATTAGTTACTGTTCTATAGCCGTTTACGTAATTTATTGAATTTCCATTGCAACATGCAATGTATTTGTAGTTAGTTACACATTTATTTGTTTCTGTAACTATTTTATATACTCTAATTTGACTTTACATTTAAATAATGTCATTGTAAAGTTGCTACTTTCTGAACTTGTTTATTTATAAATTTTTTCACAACTACCGTTACTCACGGAATGTTACAAAGGAGGTAATATAATAAATACAAAAGAATGAAAAAAAAAAAGGTCACAAAGGTCTTCATACCTTAAGTGCTCAACTTGTTTTTAAAATGTGAACTTATATTTTTAATCTGCCTGTATGCACCATATGCCACGGTCGTAGAAGAACAGGTCTGGACGCTCGCCTATCTAACAATGTATTTTGCTTGACCCCCTTGTTGTTTATTTATTTATTTTCTTTATGTTTTATTTAAGCTGGCAAGCTTAGGGCCATGAGGCCCTCTCTTACAACTAACCAGCATTACAATTCACTTGCAAGTATCCCTAATCTCAGTAAAAGTTACAATATAGTTACAGTTTAACATTAAATGAATTAAATGACATAGTTATGGATTATTACAAAACTATTAAATATAATTGTTGTGTAACTAACATATTCGTACTTTTTGGCGCTGTTTTCCGGGCGGTCGGACTCAAACTCCGTCCACTTTTTTCCATTGTTAAATTTATAAAGTAAATAAAGATTGCTGGAAACTTTTCTTAAATTTGTGAACGAAGGAAGTATTTCATAAATTGATAAAAAAAATACGTTTTGGTAAATTGTTTATCTTAGCGGAAAGGAAATGGGCGGAGTTTAGTCCGACCGCCCTAACTGCAGCGCCAATAAAACACAATATTCTCGGTAACTTGGTGAACTGCAGCCAAACAACAAGGGTGTCAAGTTTCCAGGCGAGTGTCCAGACCTGTTCTTCTACGACCGTGACATATGCAGATGTTTGGGGTGACGGGCTGGAAATACGCCGACGGAAAGGTACAATTTTGCTCACTTACCTCTTGTTTCATAGCCTCTACGCACGAAGTTGGTTATCTGGCGAGTAGTCTTTCCGTAACCTGAACATGACAATATGTCTTTATTTTTTACGGAAGTCTAATTTAAATGAAAGTTTATTGCGTGCTTAAATACAACCACTCAAGTTATTAAGTAAAAACCTCACCGCTAAAATTGACTTTTAACGTCCGTTTCAACTCTACCACGAATAGACCTAAAGTTTGAAAATAAAAACTGGGAAATATTCGCCGGGCATGCAACGAATCTTAAGGCTCGGTTCCAGTCGCCATATTGAATTTTATTATTCTTCCCTTTTTTGGGATTCTGAGAAGAAAAATGTTAAATCGGTGACTATACCGCAAATTCTATTTACATTGAGCTTCAATATAAGCATGGCAATATATCTAGTAATGTATAGTTAGGCCATAATTTGTCGGGCAAATTATTATGAATATAAGTTACAAAAATGTGCCATACATAATGCGGCGTAATTATAAGTTAACTTCTAAATCGCAATTGCTGTACTGTAGCAAAATGTAAATAGAATTTGAGATAGCCTATAACCGTATATTTAACATTTTTCTTCTAAGAATTCCAAAAAAACCAAAAATTATCAAATTCAATATGGCGACTGAAACCGAGCCTTAAGGGTACTTACTGCCTACCTTGAAGCCACGGCGGGAGCAAGCATAGGGTTTTACAGGTTAAATGATGTTCTACCTGGCTCAGTGGCGGTTGAAGTGACATATGCCACCGCAGACTTTTTTGTTCATCTCGGGGCCGCGTACATTCCTATGGATCGTGCAGGTAGTTTTTTTCAATACCCTGACAACTGTGGCCTAAAAAGCACTTTTACACACAAAAAACACGCGGAAATGGCTACTCATAATATCTTTACTGCACTTTTATTTACGTAGCTATATTCTCCTTTTCTCGGCGCAGAAATTGGTTTTCGTCCGGAAGCAATATCACAAAAAGTGACCGAGTGCCATTAAAAATAATTTAACATGTAAAACCCTATTCTTTCTCCGCCAGGGCTCCGAGGTAGGCAGCACCCTTAAGAACACTGTCTGCAGTTATTTTAAGTGTCGTATTTTTATATTTGTACCAGATATTTTTTTCTTATTTTATACATAATTTCTGATTACATTTTTCTCTTATGAAATTCCTTTTTATCCCTCATAGTTTTTACGTAATGGCTCGTAAATGTAAAAAATTTAAATATTATGGTTTTAAGTACGTCACTAAAACAAACTGACATACCAAACTGAAAAAACTTTAATTACAATTTATGTACACAATAAGATATCTATATCTGGTACTAATATAAAAATTAAATTTTGACGAAAGTTCGTACGTAAAGAGACGTCACGTAAGCGGGTAATTAAATGAACCTGTTTTATTTACGCTTTTCACAGCGTTTATTTACGCTTTTCACAGCGTGCCATTACATTTATTCCGTTATTTTTCTTCAATGTGTATGTGTGTGATTTTAATAACAGATTACAACAAAATCTGTACGTTGGTACATCTTCGCTGCCTTCGTTATTTTCCTACTATAAACTACTGATAATAAAGTGTGACTTAAATTTTGTGGGAATATTCATAACTGTTATGAAATTCTTGTCGTTTCAAATATTTATATGCAGTCTGCGAAATAACTTCAAGTTAAACTATATTTTGTCTAAAATATTAGTGCAGAATTTCTCTTGAAAGCAGAAGTTTCCAAAATCATTAATGTTTCGCTATTTTACTACACGCAACAGTTTTTTTTCTAATCTTACTTTCTGGATACATTTTCTCAATTTACTTTGGAGATGAATTATTCTAATCTGAAATTGCTCGTTAATTTTAAGAACTCTATTTTTGCATAATGTAATGCTAAAAACACTTCTCCACATAACACGCGTAATAAATTTCCAAAGAGGAAGTAGGCTATTTTCAAATTTATTAATGATGTAACAAGACCTTTATTAACGGTTTCATATTTTACCTTAAATTTATATGAAATTTAACGTAGACCTACGTTCAAAAATAATTTGTTTTGCTTATTTTGCGAAAACACCAAATTACATATCGCATGCGGAGATAATAATTTGTTCCTTAGATTCGGCGCTAGAGAAATTCAAGGTCAGGCACGTTCTGCATTGCACGACGGTTGCGTGCTGATGTGTAATGAAGGTGGTAGTTTATTACGTAAGAAGTTCAATAGCAAGGTCGTTATTACGCAAACCACGGGGTCACTGTCAATGCCGATGTTCCTAGTACCTAACGGCGTGACGATGTTATGTAACTGAATCATGTTTTGGCTGCCATTCTTGTGTCGTTGCATTGCGCGGGAAATCTAATGTCTCGCTAGATCATTCTTTCAAAGACCAGAAAAAAATCAGTGGAAGAAGTTTGAAACTGTGCAGAATTATTAATTTGACTTATATTACTGGTAAATATTAGTTTTAACACAACCCTTAGAAATAACGCAGAATATAAATAATTAACCACACTGCATAGATATGATTTCACCACATATCCGAGTATTTCAGTGTTCGTACTAAATTTTTCATCCTTCACGAAATAATCCTGTAAGATTATAAGACGGGTATTGTTATATGATTCATCGCCAGGTTGCGTACGTTTGCAAGCTGTGTGACAATATTATGAATAAATATTGTATACTGCGTCAACGCCCTGTTATGATTACCAAGAGCCTCGCCTAGAGGACGCTCTAGTGACGACGGCATTGCAATCAGGTCGGTAGTTGCACAAGACGAGGGCCTCAGCGATTCTCCCCACCTGCAATGAAGTGTGGCAATATATTGTAATGTGTTGGGGGAATCGGGGTCTGTCTCCTTTAAGCCTCCCAGCCGTCACCACCTCGCCAGGATGGTCCAGGGTCGAGACCCACGACGTGCCGCCGTCCGTCGATAGCCCGACACAATCATCATCAGCCTCCGGCATCATGCTTACGGTGAGGTCTAAGGTGTCCGAAGGGTCACCCATCATAGAGTAGAACTTTAACGTAATTAACTAAACAGCCGCTCCCCTCCTAACTAAATTATGTAGGGCCTAATACAACTTCGTAGTATTCTGTAACCAAACTATGTAGAGTAAAGCCACCGTAATTAGATTAACATATTTCATTTAACAGTAACCCTCACCCTTAGCTTAAGCACTTAACTAATTTCAGTATAAAGTGCCTACCATCTGACTACAGCCACCCAACCACTATAAATAGTTAAATAACAGTTTCGTAACTGTCCATTCTCGGTGGATTTCCGGGTAAGATAAATAGTAACGCCTATTAACGCACTCGAGATGGAGGGAGTTCATTGTTGCTGAGAAAAAGGGTGTACAGGAAGGCTTTATTTACGAAGCATGGCAATCTGGGGACGATGACTCGATTACGGTACTCATATATGCTGTTCAGGATAAAGTGAGCCGGACAAAAATGCCCTGCTTAATTTTTATTTTCGGTCAGTTTAAATATTTCCGCCGTATTCATAAAGGATGAATCTATGCGTCTATGATTATTTAACAGAAGATCATTTATTATAAATAAATGGACTTATATTGCAGTATTTCGCTGAAATCTTAATTTTTTATAATCATAATGTCATTCTAGTATCTAAACTTCGACTCTAGTAACAAAAATACGACATTCATCTTTGCTTCATAATAGTTTTACTGTCGTAGGTATATTATTCTTTGAGAAATTAGATTAAACAAATCTCCCTGAAATGGTGCTAATTCATTAACTAGGACCGCTCCTTAACGTTGAAATATATGTAGTAACGGCTAGTGACTTTTTTTTTTATATTAAATTTTTAGTCCTCACTTGTCCCGCGACGTTCACACACACATTGTTTCCTGGCCTTTACTGTAGACAGAAGCAAATTCAGTGTGGGCAATTACTTGAAGTGAAAATCATAGAAAAATAATTACTTTTGACCTAGTAGAAACCAACATTTCAGTGTTCAACTAAATTAAGTTATGCATGTATAAAAACGCATGTCTTTAACAATTACTTTAATTTAGTTTGTTGAAAAGTGAAATGTAACTAACGACAATTACATTATGAACATTGCAATACTGAAACGTATATATTATCATTTATGTAGCACGTTCTGACGTTGATACAATATAGAAGATAATTGTAGCCATACATTAGGCTACTTCGGGAGTCTTCAGCGAAATTAGGGTTCTCGTTGTTTAAAACAGGAGATATGGCTGTCTTATTGTAAGCTCCCTGGCTGAGGCTAGACACACGGAGGGCGTAATATAGAAAGCACGGTCTTGAAATGTGCTGACTAACAATAAAAGGAAGACATGCCTTGTGCTACCTGGCCGTGGGAACATGGGTGCGTCCGGTGACACGACTGAAATAAGACGATCGCTCTCTCTACAGGAGCGGAGCAAGATCTTGAAGAGGTTGGCATGGGGGAAGGAGAAAAGGCAACGAGAAGGCGAAGACGACAAAAAATTTTTCTCGGTGTATTTTATTGCTTGGCCGTCTCCTTCAGCCCTGTTCTCTGCCAGGAGTTGTCGCCGTGAGGGGCCAGGAGGGGGGGATTTACTGTCAGTAAGGATGCTGACATTCCCGCCTGACCAGAACCTGGCGTTCCAGTGCATCACACATTCCCGCCTCTTTTGGTGGGATAACTTGTCCAGCTTCTCCTCTTGGCAATGCACGTATTACGTCACGTTGTTATGCTGACGTAGCCCACTGACGATGTGGTCCCCCAACACTTCAACTGGGCCCCGTACAAATGTGTGACTGTGGCGCTTCACAAATTGTTCACGAAAAAATTAGCTACTAAATACATTTTACTACAACCTCAGATATCCAACTCTTTAGTGCTCGCTTCATCCCGAACAGCCTATACGAAGTTAGCATCTCCATCGAAGGAGCTGTATTTTCCCGACCAAGGGACGGCAACTTCCGAGACGTTTGCTGAATGCAGTCTAATGTTAGGTGCATGCCCTCGTACCTTGAATAGCAAAATCCAATCGTTAAGGGCGTTCCATAGGGAAAAAAGTCATAATTTTATATTTGTATGAAACCGTTGTAGACATTACTTGTGAGTACGTTATCCACTTACAAAAATTAATTAGCTCAGCCAATTTTCCCATAATGGCATCTCAAAGTCAAAATTTTCATGTTTTTAGTTGATACAACACCCAAAAACGAATCAACATAATGAAACGAAATAATTCACAGTAAAAATACATGTCACTAGTTAAGGCGTTACGTATATAAATACCCATTTAAACAATGTTATGTTTTTTTTTAATTTCTAAAATTGGGAATTTTTCGCTACTTTTAGAAATTTTTTTTAATACAAAAATTTTTTGTATTGGGATTTTATATACTTAAAGGCCTAGCTCGTGACGTGTTATTTTACTGTGAATCATTTCGTTTTATTATGTTGATTGGCCTTCGAGGGGTGTATGAACTAAATACATGCACATTTTGGCTTTGAAATGCCACTGTGGGAAAACTGGCTGAGCTATTTTTTTGTATCAGGATAATGTACTCCTAAGTTACGTCTACAAAAATAACACAGTTTCATACATATTTAAAATTACTATTTTTTCCGCTCTGGAACACTCTTAAGGGCGCCCGCCTACCTGCGCGATAGAGGCTAAAAAGCGACGGAGCAGTAAGGTCGACCTTGAAGCGCGTACCAAATGCCGCATCGCCTCAACGAGCCAAGCGCTGAACTAGCGTGAAAGGTTCCCGCCGAACAGTTTTTACTATGGGACACTAAGCGGTGACCATATAATTTTATTGGTGGAAAGTCTGAAGCCAAGTTCAGTGCACATGTCAATCCGAGTTTCATATACATTCGGCTATTAGTTATATTTTGAAGAACGGCAGTCTGAAAATACCATTTTTAGCCATGTTGGAGGGTTTAGAAACCGTGTTTGTAAAGAGCATGGTGTTTTAATAATGACCTTTCTACCTTGTCTGAAGTGTGTGAAATAATTTCGTTAAAAAAAACCTGTTTACAAACACACTGCAACGCATTTTAAGCGTGAGGCAGGCTGCCGCCGTAAACAAATATTGTCGAAGTTTTTCCTCTTCCGTCGGACAACTTATAAACTAAAAATAATGTTTCAATGAAATAACAACGGAATTGAACTATGCATTTATAACAACGAATGACGTTCACTAACAGTATTATTTAGTACGTTGAAATGTTAAAAAAAGTAATAATGACAATTTTTTATGGAAACGGGAGTATTTAAACGTCTCTCAGCATGTTATGACGTTGTAATTGTAGTCATAAATTAGCCTACTTCGTGCGTCTTCGGAGAAAATAAGGTTCTCGTCTTTTAAAATTGGAGTTATGACACTCTTACTACTGACTGGTTAGGTGTGTTTTGGCACAGAGGCGGAGGATTTTTTAGTCTCTATGTCAACGACGCCTTTAATCAGCACACGGGGCCCGCGTAATGTCACGTTGCAAACCACATAAACGACATTACAAGCAGAAACCAGTAAAGTATACACACGTATTAAATACCAACTATAAAGATTATTTATCGTATGTAGTCTTGCGTCTCTTCAATTATCTGGATATAAAAGAGATACTCGAGCAGAAAAAAAAAACGAGATGAAACACATTCTAACAACCTGGTTTATGTTGATAACAGGTAGTTTGAGGAGTATTCATCTTAAAATATATTCGACATTGGAGGCGGGATCCGAATCTCTCTATCTAATGTGTCGGTTCGTCCGTATTCAAGAACACAAAAAAGAAACACGGCAGTAGTAATCGATCGACAACCTGCCTCTTTTACCCTTTTACTCGGCCCGTGCCAATTTTCCCTCCAATCGTATCCTCGTTGGCCATGCACGACGAAAAGATTATAAGTAGAGAGACTGGAAAATCGCGGGAATAGTTGACTGTTTGCTAGATTCCAACATCCTGTATATAAAACGGAATGTTTTGTATCTAAATTGGCTATCGTTTATTTGAAGCATATGTTTCTCTCTACAACAGGCCCAGTTAGAACTGCACAGCTTGGACATACAGCGTGTGTGATTTGTCCCAAAACTGTTCGCACGTGTCACGGTTATTATACTATAGTTTATTGGAGACTATGCTAATCATTTTCGCGATTTTCCAGTGTCTCTAATTATAAGCCACCATGGAAGTGTTTTTGTAAGGTTTCATGCACACTTGCGTGCTTGTGAAAGGATTAGCCAACTGCTGGCAATTGTGAGGTCAGATTATTCCTGATGATTTTATTTTTATTCCAAATGCAATTTCAGCCAAAAATCGCAGAATGAAAACCATTACTAGATTTTGCAAAACTCACAACGGAACGTGGAATTTTTTCACATGTCAAGACCTGATACTTAGGCTCGTGAATATTATCAATCTAGCGTGATTCACGCTCTCACGATATTCGTTTGTTTCCGAGTGGCGTAACAACTGTGTAAAGTCGTGGATCTCCCCCGAAATGCCACAGAAATGAGTACAAAACACTTTTCAGCCCGGCAAAATTATTATAGCAGTAAAATAACCTTTCGATTGTGAGCTACTATAGGCAATGGATAGAGATGATGGTATATCGCGAAAATGTTTCGTGCCAGCATACCCTTGAAAACACTGTAGTTTCTTGTGGCATGTATGATTGGGTGATACACGTCTGTCACAACATAGTTGTCTGCAGACCAATAAGAGGCATGAACTATTACAATAGCGGGATTCCTATTGGCTCAGTCAAATAGGGCAACAGCTATACGCACAAGATAAAGGCAGTACTTTATTTTAAGCTGAACGTACGTTGAAACCAACAAACAGTCAAGTTTTCCCGCGATAAACCATCATCTCTTGTAATGGAAAAAGCCTATCTACAAGGGGCTGTGGAAAAGCACATCTACAGGAGGTGATGGAAAAGCCCACAGTTTTGTTCAGTCGTACATTTTCCATGGTTTTACCGAGTCACGGCACGTTGACCTGACTATACTCGGTCACGCCAACGCCAATGAAACTCTTCGTGACCACTCACAGTAATTCATCGTTCACCAGCTGTGGCTTACGAGTTTCCGCGTTCACAAAAAGTTACATTTCAACAACTGCACTTAAGCTTACTACCAACGACTGGGAATCAATTAAAATACTTCTCTGTTGATATCTACCCCATGAATTGAATAACTGGAAATAGTCGACTACACTTCACGCCATGATCACTGTTTCTATGTTGCGTATTCGCAACTATTTACCAAAAAAAAAAAAAAAAAAAAAAAAAAAAAAAAAAAAAAAAAAAAAAAAAAAAAAAAAAAAAAAAAAAAAAAAAAAAAAAAAAAAAAAAAAAAAAAAAAAAAAAAAAAAAAAAAAAAAAAAAAAAAA
>PNEQ01085625.1:0-10807 GCA_003012365.1 Medauroidea extradentata | reverse complement strand
ACAAGTGTATAGTTCCCACCCTGGGGAGACATGGCTGGCCCCAAGTTAAGCAACAGAACCAGGTCATTGTTTATTGGCAGATTGCACAAGTGTATAGTTCCCACCCCTGGGGAGGAATTTTTGAACCGTCCAAGATCAGTGTAGACCACAGACTAATTTACGAATCAGTCATTGTTAAAAGGCATTATGTCTAATAATAATGAACGTGCAAAATTATTTAAATACAGGTACTTAATTCTTTTTAACAGAGTTTATAAAAACTGCATATGATTGTGCTGTTTGTACAAAAGGTAAAGACTAAGATTCTTTTAGCATAAATTAATTTGACATACTAAAATTGCTACATTATCATTAAAATCAGATTTTCTTGAAATATGGATTTTGGGCTATTTTAAATGACCAATTCAATTCCTATAGCTTAGTCTTAGCAAAATTAACTTTAAAACTGCGGTATAAAACTGTCGTGGTGCTTTTATTATTACATGCTAACTGTGAATATCTTTACAATGTAATTTTTTCACTATTTTATTTTAATACTTCTGCTGACACTGGCTTTGATCCCTGATATTTCACCACCGTAGCGCTGAACCTCGTGTTTTGGCTCCCGAACCTGAAACATTACACAAGCAATACGGTGGGAGAAGTACACAACTCACATCTATTCGGTAGGAGGTCATTTACAAATGTTTTATAAATAGTACCTCTCAATTTTGCTCTTTCCTACAAACCACATTTTCAGTTTGTGAAACAATTTATTGATTTTCATTAAAACTTGCCTTTCTTTTTGCAATATTTTCTGGTGTTTATCGAATAGCAAAACAGGGGTTTACAACTTATTTCACAACAACTTTCGTCACATCATTTTCTAAACAAATTAAGATAGTTTTGTTTTTGTGACATATAATGAAGATAATTTTATTATCTAATTTGTATAATTTTCCAACTATAAAACTACATACTAGAGAAAGCTTTTACATTGCAACTTACTACACGTGATCTTAGACGTAACAGTTCATCATCTATGTAATTTTGCACTCTACATTTCCTAACTGTGAGAAATTTTCCTTTACATTGCAGGCTCAAGTATTTGTTTCCCAAAATAAAAGGTAATCATAATTATGTGAAACAGTTAAAAAAATCTGTACATACAAGTAAACTGCTAAAAAATTTGTAATAAATGACACACTATATAAAACACAAACCTTGAAAGTATTTCCACAGCGTTTGTAAGGTTTTGTTGTTGGCTTGGAACGTAAATTAGACCCGTGACCTAAGTCCACATGAAAAAAATTGCCGGGACTTGAATCTGAAGATCATCACAGCCAATAGGCCTGGTCAACTGAAACGGAGGTTGCTTGATTGGCCTAGCTTCTCCTGTATCAATGTGGTGTTGTGCAGCGTATGTTCTGCCAAGGTCAAGTGGCCCACATGAGAATGTTTTCTTGTTTTCTTCAGAAGTTCTGCCACAGCCTTTTCTTGTCTCCAGTTCTAGTCAGTAGTTCCTTGAGTGGTTCTGGCATAGGCCCATTAAGGTCGCCTGACTTGATGGTTTCTTTGTCAGTTGTAGTTATTTGGGAGACTTGTTTGCACACACCTATTATGGCCCCCTCCTCAAGCTGGATTGCTCTGTTCGACAAGTTGACCATTCGAACAGGTAAATTTCCAGAACTCGGCAAAACCAATGTTCTTGCTACCACCACCTCATCAGGTAAGCTGCTTCCTCTTCTCATATATTCGACCAGAGCTACACGCTGCACAAAATTGCCTCGACACCGTGCGGGAATGACAATCTCACTGGACGCTGGCAAAACAGTTGTCTCACAACAGACCACTTGGCAGCTGGTTGGCACGGATAGTTTGTTTCGTGGCATTATTACCAGTTCTCAGTTAAAGTCCTTGGCACTCCTGACAGAGTATCTATACAGCACTCTAACTTGCGCAGCACATCCAGGCCCAATAAACATTCATCTTCTATGTCGGCTATGTACACTTCGTGCTCAATGCAGAGGTCACCCAACTTCAACTGTACCTTTTTCTTCCCCTTCACTGGTGTGGTCTCGCCTGTCCCTGTCGTCAGAAAGCTTTGTTTGTAATTGTGGCTCCGTGACTGCTGGGGATAAGGCCCCAAGATGTCCGGTCTGACAACAGTAATGGTTGCTCCAGTGTCTACAACCATGTGGCAATAAACATTATCCAGACTGCCCTCCACTAGGATTGCATCAAACTCTCGCTTTACTGAGCGTACCTGAATAAATACTGGGGCCTTATCTCCCGCATTGACCGACGTTCGTCCCTTAAGACCGGTGCTTACACGTTTCCCGAAGGCTGGCCGGGTCGGGCAGCCTCATCCTGCTCTTGGCTTCTGTTCTTCTGTAACCATCGCGGACACTGTGCTCTGAGGTGTCCGGATTCTACACATTCCCAACAGCTTTGTCGCCCCTGTTGTCGAGGGCAAGGTGTAATCTGAGTGAATTTGTTCTTAATTGCATTTATTGTGGTTTCCATTCTCTTCAGTATGTTCTGTAGGCTGTTGTTTCTCTCGTCGCCCGACAGTGCGACTGCCCACACAGAACGCCTAGTTGATGGCCCTCTTGCAGATTCGACATCCAGTGCTCTGGCCAGGGCATCCTGCACAGTCCTAGGGGCGGCAAGGCGCACTGCTTGGCACACCTCTACATCGGCAATGTCATAGACAAAGAAGCCAACTGCTATGATATCTCGTGCCTGTTCTGGACATCCCTCGAGCGACAAATGGGCGAGTCGTACAATATCCTGCCACAATTCTTGCAGTGGCTCTCCTGGTCTCTGGGTTCGGCTTCTTAGTTGGGCATGGTGAGCATGTCATAAATACTTGTCTCCGAAGCGCAGCTCCAGGGCAGTAACTAATGTAGAGTATTCCAGGCGTTGTTGTTCTGGAAGCGACTGGAGTATACTGAGGGCAGGTCCCCTCAGCACAGCTGCAAGACAGTAGGCACGTTGCTGGTCAGACCAACCATTTATGGTTGCCACAATCTCAAACTGGTTTTGGTACTCTCGCCATGGAGTCTGGCCATCGTATGGAGCAGGCTTGACAGAAATTCCTTTTTCAATGTTCGATGCAGGCACACCAAACACACCAACCTGTTGCAGCCCATTTTCTGCCGAGTTGTGAATCACACTACTGCCTGGTTCAAACTTTGTGCTCTTCCCTTCGCCGCCTTCAGGCGTTGATTCAGCACTGACCATGTCTTCTCCGGTAACAAGATGGCCACCTTCTTTACCATGGAGAAGTTCTTGACACTCCTTCCTCAGCTCATCCATTTGTTGCTGCATGCTATTTTTCACATAATCTATCTCTGTCTTAACACTGCCTATTTCTTCCTTTATGCTGCCTACCTTCTCGTTTACAGCATCTATTTCCTGGTACACCATTTCTTTTACGCTACCTACTTGCTTATTTACATTTTCATTTACGCTATCAACAAGATTACTAACATTCTCAATTTTCTTATTAACATTTTCATTTACACTATCAATTTTCTTATCAACATTTTCATTTACTGAATTTATTTGGCCACTCATTCCCTCAATGAGGGCCTTTAGTGCTTCTATTTCTGCTGACATGCTTCTAGTAAACATTCACATTTACAATTGATATTTAAACACAAGATTTATAAAGTGGCTCAATTTAATTAAATAATAATTGTGTGCAATTATTTAAATTAAATTAAAAATTATTGAATTTACTTTATGCCTCTATCCCACTTCTGACACCAGTGTTACAAGTTTGAGACAAAAACTTTATATGTGGGCAAGTCCCACGAGTTCTTTTGGGATACTTGTCTTACAATTATAAATAAAAGAGTTGAATTAAGTTATTGATTTACTAGCTCACAAAGCTTACAAAAACACAAATAGCAATCAACTATAACTTTCACAACACAATTACTCCTGCACACAATTACTCATATGTCACAGACACTTTAATTATTTTTGATAATTAAAGCACAAAAAAGTCTACCATCAATTAATTAAACAGTACAAATCACAATAAAATTCAGTCATATATACAATCAAAGTCTCTCTCAAATAGTGACAGTGTACAATCTTAATAGTCTGCAGTGGTGATGAATCGTCATGTGCTGCACAGCACCCAGAGTGCACCGCTGTCTTCACTCTTGAGGTCTTCGGTTCGACTCCCGTCGTGCACCTCCTCTTCGCCCGTCAGCCCGCCGCAGCAGTCCTCTTGGTTTGTCCCACACTGCTCCGAAGGTAGCCGCCTGCAGCCTCACAGTAGACTCTGACGCCACCAAGATGTCTTCACCAGTCTATCTCCACAACCATAGCACCGTCCTCTAGCACGACCAATAGCGAACTCCTCCCAAATGTGCCGATTCTGCGCCTTTATACTCCTCGAAACAGTCGGGGAATAACTGCATTACAGTGGTCTAAAAATAGACATTTCATCATGTTTTGGACGTGATTTGAGTCTCGTAGGCCACTTGGCAGGGTAAAAACGCAGTTGGGACAGGTCTCTATGACGTAGGTTCGGCATGTCTTCCATCACGTAGCCGCCCGGTCTATGAGTCGGGGCCAGTCCACGAAGTGTTACGACACAGTCACCGACAACCAGCCTCCAGGCACATGGCACGCAACAATATAATTCACTGTGGCGGATACTTTGTCAAATTTAGTTGATTGGCGATGTTTGTGAATAATTATGTGCTTTGTTTGCTGGAAGTAGCATTTTTTAATGCAAGGAAAATAGCTTTGTTTTACAGTTCTGTTTTCACGTAATTATACCTCAAACGGAAAACATACAGCCTAAAGTTTTATGATTGTACTGGTTTCAATTTTGAGTAACTTTGCTGATTTTTAATTCCATGCAAGTTTCGTAACTCGCGTGACTTGGTATTTATGAGTGAATTTCCTGAAATAGGCCTACAAATGGCTTTCGTTGTGATCGTGATACATACACCATTTCTAAGCAATTCAGTTGTAACATGTTTCATGTCATTCGTACAAGGACTCTACAATAAATTTCACTGGCTTTGCAAGTATTCAATGAGGCAGGTTGGATTTGTGTAGATAGCAAACATGTGAAGAGTTTTGAAACAGTCTCACATAAGACTATAAACTAAAAGTTAAGCCGTCCAATCTTATCTTAAATGATCACACAATGAACTCAAACTCTTAATTTTTATAATTTCATTAAATATTTTGATGGTAATGTTAATTTTAAGTTTAAGTCAGATGGTACTTGTCTTGTAAATTAAGTGAAATGCCCAGTATAGTCTAATACAGACTAAACATGTTATATAATTTCATTATTTCACTTCTCACTTGTAAAAGTTTTAATTTTTCATACATACGGAAAAGAAACGTAACACACTTATCAACATACACATATAAGCACCACCAAAACTCTTGAACAACTTAGCAGCTAACAAGGGAATAAAAACGGATGATACAACACAATTGGGCACTTAACATGAGAATAAGCTAACACGGTGTTAACTAACAGCCTGTTAGTTTAAAGTTGATACAACTGGCCCTAAGTCTTTCTTTTCTCAGACTGTCACAACTCATTTTCCAATTCGTGTTCACATTAGCGACATGACTTAATAGCCTGCAACTTTTTGTTGTAATTTAAAATGTTCAGAGTTATAGAGATACAATTTAAAAAAATAATAGAATTTTATTTCTGGAGGAGATTATTTACAAAAATGTTATGTTTGGGGAATGTCAACGGGTGTTTGCGACAAGAGCATTAGGTTGACTAAACTCATTAAAGTAGGCCTATCTTCCATTTCAGTGTTTCCATACTTGTTTCAGCTGATCGGATCATGTGTATCTTTCGATTTGTGCAATATTTCTGTAGTGATTTTATTGTGAAATGCCAATTAATGGATTAATGAAAATGGTTTTACTATGCTGGTAAAAAGAAGATGAATTTAATAATTAATATTCATGTAAAAACCTGTATAGTGTTTTTGCAGGTAAATCAAATACAGCATAGTATTTATTTTATGTAGAGAATTAGTCTCACTTTGGACCTAAATTATGTCATATTCTGTGTGACAAAATAAAAGCAGTTGCGAAATATGAAAGGAACTTCTTAGGAACTTGCTAGTTACTTTTGAAAAGGAACTTTCCAACCTTTGAATTTAGACATTTGAATAAATCAAGAATACGAGTAAATTTTTTTCTTTTGCATAGTTCTTTTTGGTTTCATCAAAAACTGTGTCTGGACATTTTCACCTACTTTATCTAAATCACAGTATCTAAGCTAAAATTTGAGTCTACAACCTAAAAGTGGCACGTAGGAAACATTAAGAGCTATAAGGCCCCGCAATCTTCTAGCAGGTTTCCGATACTAGCACATCTGCTGTTTGTTTAGAGAATCATCTCTTAATAGCTGAAACAGTTCCGCTGTTTCATGTAGAAGAGTAGCTCAGTCGCAACTTTGATAACGTGGTGTTCGCCAACTCCTCACATCTCTTCCCTACTTCTCGCATTCCATTGTCACATCATCTTTTGCCTTGCCAACCTTCCTGACTCATTCTCTCCCCTTCCCTCGGGTCAGTTCCCGTACTCTTTCCCCCACACCATTCCTTTCGTCGGCTGTAGCATCGTTACCAAACTGTAACTAAACAGATGCAGATTCACATAACCAAGTAACATTCAGTGTCCAAGTGGCTCCAAGGTGTCGCGAAGGGACGAAAACGTACCAAACGATCCAAAATTATTAAACTGCTTAACTGTGTAAACAGAAGTAAGAAAATGTTACAACTTCCAGCAGTGAAGGACGATAGTGCATCAGCAATAGAAGCGATAAAGATAGTTAAAAATATGTTGTTAAATAATATTTTAGAGATAGTATTTCAAATTAACTTAACAATTCCATTTTTTTTTACTATAGGAATAAACTCGGTGGTTACAGGAGTTTTTGTCATACGAGTAGGGTTCAGTTGCAGTGGGACTACTGGAATTCAGAGACCCGTTTGAAGGGCACATATACACGCATTACCCCTTCCCAAACATTAAAACTTGTTGAAATAATGCAAATGTTGAAACATGTATCACATCTCACTAGATTTATATGACTTCTGATTAACTGGTTTTCTCCTTCAGTACTGCATATGGCCTGCAGTAATTAGTTCACACATAAGTTGTATGGAATTAAAAATTAAAAAAATTTTTAGCTAAGAAAATATAAGTACAGAACAACATGTGTACATATACCTACACACAGTCTTATACATCTGAAATGTTGATTTTGGGTGCTGCCTACAATGCGGAGTGAAAATTTGAAAGCCAATTTTGGGCAAAATGTGTCGAGAAGCACAGTTTAATTAAATATGTTCATGTTGGTGCAACCTCCCACCAAGATGATCCATGTTTGACCCCCGGCAGGGTCAGTCCCCGATTTTTTTTCGCATGTGAGAAATGTGATATGGCAATTCCGTAGTCCAGCAAGATTTTTTTTTTGGGAAACTCCAACTTCCGTGGCACTTCACACTTCGTCGCTTTTCAATTGTGGTCTTCATTTCATATTTATCAGGGTTTAATATACAGACGCCTACGAGCCCCCAGTTTAGGTGTTAGGGGTGTGATGCTCTGTCCTCGAATACTGTTTCCATGCAATTTTATAAGGGAATTGAGCATGACCGACTTGAATTTTCAATATTTTTCACATAAGTTTTCAAGAAAGATAACTACCCACATTTGTGACCTTTCGTACCCTGAATATTATTCTCCTACTCATTTTAGTGTTAGATAGTAAATTGCCTTAAAACTATGTGACATTTGCTGGGATATATGAAACATTATGCTATTTGTTATGTTCAAGCAAATATCAGACAATATATAAGTACTTTATTGTGTAGCCTTATAATGAGAAAAAAAAAGTGATAGGTCTCCTTGAAATCTTGTACCAGCAAAATGAAGTGGGTCATCACACTTACATATTTATTTTGAATTATTTATGAGTGAACTCTAATGCATAAATTCTAGTACTTTATCCAATTTAGTAGATGAAGTCGTAAAAAGGCATTTACATAAAAATAGGAATAAAATGTAGACTATACGGGAGTGTGACGCGTGAAATGTACAGCATCTGGCCAAATTGAGCCCACATATTCAATTTGTGGCTGCATTTCAGTGTGGCCTTATGGCAGCATATTACGTGTTTGTGGTCACTGGTATACCTCCAGGCTGTTGAGGTGCCTCCGTAACATTCTGCTTAGAAGGTTTTTTAAAATTACCGTACATTCAGATGAAACATGACCGAGGATTTAACTTTTTCGGTAGGGAAGGGGAGGGGGGTTAAAAAATATGAACACAGATTTAACGAAACATCAATTTAGAGTAAACATTTGTTGGTCCCGTGCCATTTCGTTGAATCGGAGTTCTACTGTAATGCTAATGAGCATCTGTCAAGAAAATTATGATTTTCCCATTACGATGCATGGACACGTGCACACATGGTAATGTAGCAGCACTGTTACCACCCTCTATGCCAAGCACCAGCGAGGTATGGTGAAACTCCTTCTGCTGCAGCAACTCGTCTGGTACTTGTGCCTGGCAATGCATACACCTGTTGTAACACATGCTTCTCCATTTCTAGTGTTGAAACTGTTCTTGGTCTACAAGCATGTCGCATGTTGCGATTAAATTATCCTGTCTCGTGCAGGCGCTCATGTGCTTTTGTGGACACTCTGCTGTCACGCTGTCTTCTCTGCAGGTACGTCTGTTGATACATTAGAGCTGCCTCCCGTGAATTGTCATTAACTCGCCCATTCATGAAGTGGATGTCGGAAATTTCTTTTTAGAAAACACGTGAAGCCACGGCGACCTCGTCGAACACTACGCAGCCTCACTACATTTGCTGTTGACTGTGGGAACTGATGCCCGGTACAGGCGGCAGTAAGTGTTGCAACATGGCCATGTTTGCACGTGACCATACATTGTAACGGGAAAACATAGTTTTCTGGACCTATGTTTATTAGCAATATTTGTTTGTTTCATCGTCTCGGCACATCCCTTTGAATTGTACCTGTAATCACCAAACGATGAGATAAGAGAGCGGCACCGTAGCATATACCGATGTTCAACCAGCCGAAAATGCCACTGTGATGTTCTTACCTAAAATTGTCAAAAATTACGTGTATAAGTGGTTCCAAGGAATCACTTTCACAGCCAGTGTGTTGTATAAAAATTAACTTACATTCAGAAGTTTTGACAATGTTGTTATTTACAAACATTCCAATATCTTTAAAATTCACTGGTAAAATAAAACTAATTTAGTAAATTTTTTTTTACGTGAGGAACTTGTTTAATCTCTGTTACGTCATGTTAAATAAAAGTTTCAGAAATGATTAAATGCTATCACAATATATTTAACTATGAAAAAAAATTAAATAAATAAAGTTGTTAACGGGATGTATCCAAAACAGCTAGCGTGCTATAAATACTTTATTTACGAATGTGTGGTAGATAAATAAATGCTGAAAACATCAATTGGTGTCAAAGCTTTTTTTGAAGCCAATATTGATAAAATTCTCAGTGAAAATCCTAGATAATGTATTTGCAAACTTTATGAGCAAATATTTATCCAGAATTTCTAATTCGTTATACGCGATCTCTTGCGCCGCAATTAAATGCACGAGGTTCCGGCGTCACAGATCATGCCTCAGAAGTTCGTAACACTGGAAACAATTTTGTTTAGAATGTTGGCTGTAACTATTGTCTATGATTGCTATTGTTTAATTTTTGTAAATTGGCTTCAAGAAACCTACTGTTATAGATTAATGCTTTTAGTGTTAAATTACGTACCACGCCCTCTAAAGCTTTCTAATTTGTAAAAATATCTCCATTCTCATGCTGTTGTAATTAAAAATTTAGTTAAATATATGAAAACAAATTACAGATTCAAAAAAGTCTAATTCATAAAGCTCTATCTACGACTGAAATCTTATTTGCAGTAATTTGTTCCAGGAAATCTGCGAATGTGCAAAACTGCGTGTATTCAAGACACCATAATAAATTACATAAATCACCATATGCAATTTATGGAATTGTTTTTCTACCCGCTCTAATATACAACTCTATATGTGCGAATACAGATCGTCAAAACATTCGGGAAGCTTTCCATAACATTTTAAATTGTATAAATATCAAATAATGTGTGCAGCGCGGCACATGTTAGATACAGCGACAGCAAGGCCAGCAGCGGTGAAGTGGCAACAGCGCAAGTCAAGACAGGTGACCGGCCACCGCTAATATCGCCAACACAGCACAGAGCAGCATGATGTGCCACGCTATCTCTCCACCCTTCACAGCCAAGGACATGCGCTGAGAGAAGTGAGAACCAACGTATTGAATGACACTTGGTAACATGAAATTTTTAATGTGTTATTGAGTACTACAGGTACTATCTTTGAAGAAAGACATTACGCTGCAGACCATGGAATCGTGTGTATCCGCACACAGAACATGGCAACTCCGAAGAAGCATATACTGTGCTGTGGCTGACGCAACGAGTGAGACTCAAGGAGCAAGACTAGCTGGCGGCGGCGCTAGCAGCTGCTCATGTGCATTATTAGTGAGTTCCTACTATATCCCACATCTCAAGACAACTCACGCAGCCACACACTGCCTCAATACTCTACTACCCTACCCACCGCCAGCTCACCACACTCTTGCCTGCTGACCCTGGCCATGTGTCCTCCATATAGCTTGCTATGCTACCACCTGTCAAGACAACTCACGCAGCCACACACTGCCTCAATACTCTACTACCCTACCCACCGCCAGCTCACCACAC